>CAUZXS010004985.1:52500-72500 GCA_963585895.1 Sepioteuthis lessoniana
TTGTGTACAAATCCCAAGAGCGATAGGAGCCTTCCATCATGTCTGAAAGTGACACAATGTTCAACGAGCGAGATCGGAGATGCGCCGTTGTACAACTCATCCTCTCTACCGATCCAAGTTATAACAACAGGACCATTGCCAGCACCCTCAAAATGCAAATCCGGACGGTTCAACGCTTGAGGGCACAGCTCAACGCATCGGAAGACCCTTTGGAGGTGGTGGAGTGGAAGGACACCACTAGGAAAACCCGGACCAAGTAGTTCATCGAAAAGGTCCAGGCAATCATTGACGAAACTCCCCAGTGGCCTATTCGACAGATTGCCAGAGATTTAGGCGTCTCACACACAACTGTAAATGCATGTGTGAAAGAGGACTTGAAGTGTAGGTCCTACAGGCGCCACCCAAGCCAGATATTGACTGAGAAGACAAAGAACCTCAGGCAAATCAAGTCAGTGAGGCCCCCCTCCTCCCTGACCTGAACCTGCTGAACTACTTCGTTTGGTCATACATCGAGAACATCACCAACATGACCTGATCACCGCCATCCGCCGAGTATTCACCGAGCTCCCACAGGCGCTCGTGGAAAAGGCATGCTCCCAGTTCCGGATCTGTATCGAGGCGGTGATTGAGGCTGAAGGCGGCTACATTGAATAGATGGCAGCGGCTACATTGAATCAAGTTAGCTGAATTGATTTTTTCAATAAAAGTTTTAAAATAAAGCTGTAGTGTTGTTTTCTTTGGGACGACAATTTTATTGTTTCACCCTGTAGATGTCAGCTCTACTACATAATCAAGTTACTTGAATTGATTTTTACAATAAAAGTTTTAAAATAAAGCTGTAGTGTCGTTTTCTTTAGGACGACAATTTTATCGTTTCACCCTGTAGATGTCAGCTCTACTACATAATCAAGTTAGCTGAATAGATTTTTTCAATAAAAGTTTTAAAATAAAACTGAAGTGTCGTTTTCTTTAGGACGACAATTTTATCGTTTCACCCTGTAGATGTCAGCTCTACTACATAATCAAGTTAGCGGAATTGATTTTTTCAATAAAAGTTTTAAAATAAAGCTGAAGTGTTGTTTTCTTTACGACGACAATTTTATCGTTTCACCCTGTAGATGTCAGCTCTACTACATAATCAAGTTGGCTGAATTGATTTTTTCAATAAAGGTTTTAAAATAAAGCTGTAGTGTTGTTTTCTTTAGGACTACAATTTTACTTTTTCACCCTGTAGATGTCAGCTCTACTACATATTCAAGTTACTTGAATTGATTTTTACAATAAAAGTTTTGAAATAAAGCTGTAGTGTTGTTTTCTTTAGGACGACAATTTATCGTTTCACCCTGTACAAGTGTTAGAAGTCAGTGCGACTGCCAAGGGTTCGACGGGAATAAGTACAGAGCCTGGTATTGATAGACACAGAAGAGTTCATTACCGACCACAGGTTGGGTACCATAACAGATACGCCTTAAAACCCCACTCTATATACATATATATAGAGAGAGAAACAAAGTCAGTCGACACTATAGCGTTTCGGTTCTGCTGAACCATCATCAGGACTGAGGGCTATTATATAGTGTCGACTGAGGGGTATTATATATATTTTCCAAATTTTTATATATTTTTACACTTTTTATACATCCATCTACACTTAACATCTCTGATAAAACCCCTCACAGCCCTGATGATGGTTCAGCAGAACCGAAACGCTATAGTGTCGACTGACTTTGTTTCTTTATAAATCCCCACTTTCTATTTGGATTATTTGTTGTCAATTTATCTTCACAAATTATCGGATTACTATCCATTATTTTCTTCCATTTTGTCCCATTGACTAACTTGATCCAGACCCATTCTCCCACCCTAATATCACACATCAACAACATCAAGATGTTTCGCAGATGCAGAGACCTACTCAAAAGCAAGAAGACTTCTATAACCAACTTTACACAAGAAAAATCACACCTACCTAAATGTCCAGCGTTTTTCCTTCATTTCAGCATTTTCTTGGATTGCATAAGTCTGTGCCTTGAGGCTTGTATTCATGTTTTGGGATTTTCCTAGGTATATACATTAATATTTAAAAAAAATAAAAATAAGAAAAAAAAGTTTTATATGATTTGAATTTCGTCGAAAACGAGGAATGATTCGAAATCTCTCGATGAACTAACGGAACGTGGATTATGCACAATGTTTCTAATGTCAGGTGACGTATTTTAAAGAAACGAACGCTGATTCATTGATCAAACGACCAATTTTTCTTGTTGTACAACTTTTCCAAATTTTTATATATTTTTACACTTTTTATACATCCATCTACACTTAACATCACTAATAAAACCCCTCACAGCCCTGATGATGGTTCAGCAGAACCGAAACGCTATAGTGTCGACTGACTTTGTTTCTCTATAAATCCCCTTCTATTTGGATTATTTGTTGTCAATTTTTCTTCACAAATTGTCGGATTATTATCCATTATTTTCTTCCATATATATATATATATATATATATGTCTGTAATGTCCAGTTGGCGTCCGAAGACAATGGGTGTGGATTATTCGTGTATAGAATATATGAGGTTTTTCATATAAATTTCTAGGAGTGTGTGGTCCAATGTTAGTGACGGAGCCCAATGTGGTGTGACTACTAGTCACAGTACTTGTTGTGGCTGTTGTGTTCGTGACTACCACATTTGCTTCCGACTGTTTGCTTTTTTCAAGTTCTTCAGTGCCCACACTGTGTTTGAAAGATCCACGAAGGGAGGTTGACGCAATTCAGCCGGATCTTCTTCTGATGGTTAGGAAATATGGGTGGCTAGATTGTCCAGCAACTAAAATGATTACCAGAAAAACCCGTTGCTAAAAATTTAACAAAAATGGTTTTATTAAAACACCTTTGTGAGACAATAAAGCAACAATGTTTGCCTTCTTGGCAAACAGAAGCAGAAAACCGAGAGAGAAATGGGACAACTAGATGCGGTCCGCGCGACTCCAATATCTCTAAAAGGCTGGGACTTTAAATTTCTACAACCGGAAGGTTGTTCAGCCGACTGGATGAGCCATGCCCGGCTCACCTTTATTTATAATTAAATCTCCTTTTTGACATTGATCTTCAAAACAGGTACCAGAAAAATACGCTGCACGAAATGACCCTTCCTATCATTATGATCGACGGATGTAGTTGTCAAAATGAAAATTAAACAAAACCCGTCGAACCTCAAAACCAAAAACAAACGTCCCGCACTTAACTGACCCTCAATAACAATCAACCAGCTCCCCAAGGTCAATACAAGCTTATTTTTGAGATTCACATTTAATTGAAATGTATATATTTCAGTTTTTATACATTAATTAAATATTTAACCGCACGGAGTGCCACATCCCTCCCCCACCTACCAAACGTTTACCTGCTGGATAAACGTTGGTAAGCCAGTAAAATAAGAAAACATATATACATGGAGTTGGTTGCATAATAGAATAGAAGAATGATTTTTTTTTCATATTGACAATGTCCATCCTGTAAAAGAAAAAATTATTTTCTTATAATAACACCAGAGAAAACGTGTATGTCAGAAGAGTTCTTTACAATAACAGAAAGTTTCTGCTCTGTTTCTCTTACTTTTTTTTAATGTTCAACCAGAACTGTCGATAATTCTTTTATTTCCAATTATTTAAACGGAAAGTATTTCCACGGACGGCAAGCGCAGTCGCTCTTTTGGGTTAGCCTTGCACTGTTGTCCTGGTTCCTTGCCAATAGGTCCCATTTCTATTTGTTGCTCTGGTGTTAGCTCTGGTTGGTCAGTGACAGTTATTCCTGAGCTTCCTCTATCCCTGCGCAAATGTACTGATTCATTTTTATTTATTTTTTTCAACCGAGATCGTATTATTGTGGCTAATATTAAGGAAAGTGATCCAATTATTAAACCAATGGATATTATTAAAAATGTCCATGTGGAGGGGCGCACTTGCTTATTTCCCGTTGGGGCATCATTTTCTCTTATAGTGTCAAGCTTAATAATTCATTTAAGGTCATTTTTCTTAAAGGGGCTAATATTTCAGGGATTGCTTGGGGTGTTATATTTGGGAATTTTCTTATCAATGGTTCCCATAGGCCCATCCCACTAATAAGTGTGGTGTTAATTAAGGGCAGGAAGGCGTCGCTCGTTTCAAATTTTTCTTCAGCCTGAAAATAAGGCGGAAGGGTGATAGAATCCCCATAAACCCCACAACCTAGTGGCACCCGTAGAGTGAACAATGGAGGGTTTATTTTAATAGTCTTTGGAGATTTCCCCGCACACACCTGGGATAGCTCTGACTCATCCCTTGAGGTTATCGCCCATACTCCATCTGTTATTCTGACGGCCTTTGGTAGTATGACGTCCAGTAGAATCTCCACCTGACAATGCTGCTCTGTCCCTCTTCGGTTATCCCTATACAATTGTTATGTTTTGACCTGTTGACCCGGCCAAAAATGCCATTCAAGGTAATGCACCGGAAGGAAGTCACACATTCTGATGGCAGTTATGAGAGGAAATCGCGTGGGCGGAAATTGGCTGATGAAATGGGACGAGGTAAAAAAAAAATCCCATTATACTCTCATAGACTGACGCACCGGAAGAGAGTGACCTCTGAACTGGATGACAGTTATTTCCGCTCGATGACGATCACACAGGCCATTCCAAAGAAAGCGGAATTGACACATCCCGGTCGCTAGATATCGGAAGAAGTTGCGGAGGCGTGTCCATATCACCGCGTGGGAGTTTGAAGGTAATATAAGGCCGACGAATTGAACGGAGGACAGTTGAGTTCCGGTCAGTTGGGTTCAACGAGCCAGTGGAGACAGGCGAGTAGAGTTGAGGAGTTAGACGAGGTGTAGTAAGGAAAGCCAGTGCTCGGTTGAGCAACCATGGAGAACGAGAAAGACACAATGCTGACGGCCATAACTTCGGGGTCAAAATATTTCAGTTATGTTCGGTTTCCAGCTCCCTCTCACACGCAAACTTTGAGTAACCCCTTTTCGAAACCTTACAAATAAAGTGAGAGGTAAAATATTTTATAAAGAAGTCTTCCTGCGTCTTCTTTCCTGCGTGCGTCGTTTATTCCTGTGTCTTTATCATCGGGCGTCTTAGTTATTATTGCATCGGTATGTATCCAGCATATATATATATATATTTCTGCATGAATCAGCAGATGACTATATAACACAATTCCATCACACACAAGTGGTGATTACTAAATGTATATATTGGGCTATTAGATATACAAGTTCCAAGCAGGTCATATTTACACTTTTCTGCTTCAGTAGGGGTAAGTAGCATGAATTTCTCCCTAGTCAGATCGAGGGCAATATTTTCGGATTCTACTTTGTATTTTGCGACAGTACCCGAACTCTGTTTCCTGTGTGGGTAGGGAATCGGCAAATTGACTACTTGAAATACCTCATAGATGTTACTGCTATCCAACAGCGGAAGTGACACCTCTATTAATAGTCTATTGTTTTCTACAAGGAGGTGCCCGTGGTGTAATGGTTATCGTCGTAGGAAATGGACACGACGACACGAGTTCAAATCCTGGACGAGACTGATTGCATTTCACATAGCACTAATGCCCTTGGGAAAGGTATGAATCCCATTATTCTCCCTCCAGCTATGGGTAAATAGTAGGGCAGACTATGTTCTTCAGCCTTGGTAAGGCAACTAGTCTAGGAGAAGGAAAACTCTGAATTCAAACCTGTTAAACTCCGCTTAAAAATTGACCTTGTGTCAGAGCAGAGGGGTTGGTAAATATGATTGTTTTCTACAAGGGTTAAGCAGCCCAGCGAGTTATAATAGTGCCATAGTTCTGTTGCTGGATCAGCTGGTAGTCTCAGTTGATGTGGTAGTTTGGCCTGAACCTCCAATAAATGGTTCCTGAGAAGGGTCGGGTCCACTATATTTTGAGATAAATGACCCAAAGAAAGCATGTCCAACTGGACTCTCAAATCTCGTATTGAGCCCAATAAGGTTTGCAGTCTTTGATGCAATTGATTGATAATTGTCGAAAAGTGAAGATATTTTCTCATGCAATCTTCTAGCTCCAATACTCGAATCATAAGGGTCTCGGTGACATTTCTGAGTTCTGCTTATTTTTTTATTTTTTTTTTTTACATCTTTTACCCAATTGATTTATGCTACGACGATTCCCAGAAAGTTCCACTCTAGTTATATTTAGAATGGAAATACTATCCTTTTCTACCTGAACTAATGCCAACCGGTCCTTTTAGAAAGCACCTAACTTACTTCTTACAGCATTTTCTTCGGTGGGGCTGTAGAATACACTGACTGCACCCCTGCAGAGGGGTAAGACCCCCCCCCACCAATGAGTGTCCTGGATATGACACTAAACAATCTGATGGTAAGGTTCCAGCAGTGCTGGAGCTTTGGGGAATGCGGAGTACCCCTTCATTGCCATCACTCCCAGGTCAACTCTGGCCCGGAGTGGTAGCACCTGATAAGGGTCCTATCTATGGGTCAAATAGAACTAACGGCATACTTATGCTAAACTGAATTGTATGATTAAACTGAAAAGCTTGAAATAGAAATGCTTTTGACAATTAAACCGTACTTGCATTTAAACTGCGTGCTTATGCTTAACTGAATTATTTGAAATAGAACTGTTTTCGACATTAAAACTGTATTTACACTTAACTGAATTGTTACTTATAACTGCTTGACTAGTTTGAAATGGAAATGTTTTTGACAATTAAACTGTGTACTTATGCTAAACTGAATTGTTTTAAATAGAACAGATTATTTACATAAAATGGATTTGGCGTTGAATAACCTATAAAGGTTGATATGCCATGAAACCCAACAAACCAACCAAACCAACCGAAAAATACGTTCAATGCTTTCCCCATTATGGAAAGTACCGACCTCCTTTCTCTATTCTGCAATAACTTCACACCTTCCAAATATCCTCCCATAACCTCAATGCAACTTTTTATTATGTTTATGTTCTGTATAAGAGGGCACCAAAGGTTTAGACATTTCCCTTTTTCTGGCCCTATGCAGTCTTTCTCCAACCCCTATCCCATTATGTTGGCTACAGCTATTTCTTTTCTTAATTCGAGCAATAAGGAACGGTAGGGTTCTAAATTTATTGTAAAAACTATTAACCACTTTGATCTAGTTATTTTCACCTCACTTGTTTTGCGAAATATCACATTCTGACTGTGTTGCAGAGACGATGCCATCGTCAGCACACTCATCAGGAATAGGGACTTCAGGCCAGCCATTCTACAAAAAAAATAGGGGTTTTATTTGGTCAAAGGAACTAGTAGGAGGTCAATTTTTCTAAATGTCGGGTTTCCACTAAATTTCACCTAAAAAAAAACAAAAAACAGGGCAGTGATTCGAGATATTTTTATCTCTTGTTCCTGGCGGGGTTTTTTTTTTTCTGGTAACCGTGAATACAGGTAGATAGTAGATTAGTAAATATATCAATAGTCATCCACAGACAGATCTGTTTCGTTCTATCAGAACTCATCAGTGTGACTAGACAGTATCTTCCCGTAGCTGGGGACGAAACCCGGTTGACTCAAACGCCAAGCCAAAGATTCTAACCATTAAGCTACGAGGAGATATTAGCTACGAAGTACATTTTAAACGGTTATGAATCACAATTACTATTGTTTACATACATCCGTTCAACGGCCGCCAAGATCTCAATTCAAATACGAAGAGACTTGCAAAGGCGCTAATGGCAACACGATTACATCTTCGCTAGAGAACTCGATCCTACGGGGGTAGGGGAGTATATATCTATAGTCATCCACAGACAGATCTGTATCGTTCTATCAGAACTCATCAGTGTGGCTATATATATATGAGTACTTAATGTATGGCTATATATATGTATATGAGTGCTTAATGTATCGCTATATATGTATATATATATATGAGTGCTTAATGTATCGCTATATATATGCATATGAGTGCTTAATGTATGGCTATATATATGTATATGAGTGCTTAATGCATCGCGATATATATGCATATGAGTGCTTAATGTATGGCTATATATATGTATATGAGTGCTTAATGTATGGCTATATATATATATGCATATGAGTGCTTAATGTATCGCTATATATATATATATATATATATATATGAGTGCTTAATGTATCGCTATATATATGTATATGAGTGCTTAATGTATGGCTATATATATATATATGAGTGCTTAATGTATCGCTATATATATGCATATGAGTGCTTAATGTATGGCTATATATATATATGAGTGCTTAATGTATCGTTATATATATGCATATGAGTGCTTAATGTATGGCTATATATATATATATATATATGAGTGCTTAATGTATCGCTATATATATGTATATGAGTGCTTAATGTATCGCTATATATATTTATATATATATATGAGTGCTTAATGTATCGCTATATATATGTATATGAGTGCTTAATGTATGGCTATATATATATATATATGAGTGCTTAATGTATCGCTATATATATATATATATATGAGTGCTTAATGTATGGCTATATATATATATATGAGTGCTTAATGTATCGCTATATATATGCATATGAGTGCTTAATGTATGGCTATATATATGTATATGAGTGCTTAATGTATCGCTATATATATATATATATATATATATGAGTGCTTAATGTATGGCTATTGTCAATCCCTTATTCATTCTCTGGGATATAACAAAATTCAGAACATATATAATGTAATCTGAAGGAAACTCCAACTTGGTTAAGTCGTCATTATACGTATTCATATCTACAGACATACACATTATGTACACGTCTACCACCGACTGATTAGGGAAGATCCTTAGTCCCTCAGAGAGGCAGTGTCATAACTAGACCCTCATAAATTATCATTCGTATTGTCTTTGGATTGTCCGACTTCAGAACGATCTCCATTCTTACTTTGGTAAGTTCTTAGTCGGTATTTCAGAGGTGTTCTACTGGATGTTTCCTGTTTTTCCCTGTCTATTCTCCGTAATTCTGCAAGAATTTCGAAAAAACGAATTAAAACACGCCGTTTAACCAACATTTACCATAGCGATGATGATGACGTCGGCGACGGCTATAATCTGCTATCCCCCCTCTCTCTCTTTCTCTCTCTCTCCCTCTCTCTCTCTCTCTCTCTCTCTCTCGGTCCCTCTCCCTCTTCCCAAGACAGCTGTCAGCAGTCACGTTGTGCTAATTTTTTTGAGCACGGTATTTTGAGTTGCTTTTGCTATTGGCTACAGCCAAAAGCGGATTTCTATAACATTACTGTTATTGTAAGGGTCTTGTGTTTGGCACGGATTAAGCGTGTTCAACATTATAGCCGATTTTATGGGATGTTCAATGGATCTGATGGTGGCCGGACAAAGACCATCCGTTCAAAACAGCATCGTTGTATTATTCCCAGATATATTTATGAACTTTTGGCTACTTAGTTATCGAAACTTGAATAGATACGTAATTTAATTGAGATCAGACTAAGTATGTTTGCTTGAAATTAATGGATGATTTTTAATCCATTTTGAATAACATTGACTGAGTTATTGGTCGTGCCGGGCACGAGTAGCACTAGTCCCATCTCCGCTCCTGGTATGTATGTGTGTATGTTGAAAATGAGGTAGGGTGTGGGTCTCCTATTAACAAGGTAGAATCTCCGTGGCGTAGTTGCTAACATGCTAGACTCTGCGACTTCATTGTAACCTAGTTCGAATTCCAGTCGTGCTAGTATATTCCCGTTCGCTTGGGGAAAAGTATGAACCTCTTTATCTCTTGAGCTATGGCTTAAATAGTATCACTAGAATTCTTCTACAAGGACGACTTTAACATTCAATAACCATGAAGGTTGATATGACTTTAGTCAAAGGAACCAAACTACTGATGCAAAACTTGTGTGTGACATTCAAAATTTACTAGGCATTCAAAATTTACTATTCAAATTTTACATCTACGAGGTTCGCACACCTCACAACTTAGTAAGAGTCTCGCCTGCACAGAAATTAGGACAGAAATCTGAATTAATTTTATAAGAAGTGGTAATCTGTGGTAACAACAAAAATGTTTTGCAATGGCTTTTCTAGGTGAAGTATAGAACTTTATGAGCGACCCTCATTCTTATTTAATCCGAAGGTTTTAACGTAAAACAGCTTCGATATGTAGAACCGAAAGCTCTCATTCTTTGTTCAAGTGTAAGTTCACGTTTTCGGCATTTCATTGAGAAGAAATTTTTGGTCCAGAAAAAAGATGCAAAATTTAGGTTTTAATTAAAACAAAATAAGAAAAAAAGATTTCACCGCTAAGCGAGGTACATAAAGAAGAAAAAAGCCTGAAACTCTAGTCCCCTTCGAAGTAATCTCCTCCAGCTGCAATGCACTTATTGTACCGTTTCAACAACTTCTGGAACGCTCCGTGGAAGTCCTCTTGTGTGAGCGTGTCAATGAACTTCGTCACAGCCTCTTTCATCTCCACGGTTGTCTCATAACGACAGCCTCTGAGCTTAGGGAATAACCAAAAGTCACAGGGAGCAAGGTCTGGACTATAGGGAGGGTGAGGAACTGTCTTGATGCCCATCTTGGGCAAATAGTCTGTGACAAGGATAGAGTTGTGGACTGGTGCATTGTCCTGGTGGAAATGCCACTGAGCCGATTTGAAGAGTGCTAGCCTCTGCTGGCGGCATCTCTTCCTGAACTCCCTTAAAACCTCAACATAGTAACCCTAACCCTAACCCAATCAACTCTGGTGTATTGACTATCTTACTCCTCCCACACTTCCTTGAATCTCTCAAAAACTGATGCTCGATTCATACACGATGGTCTAATAACAGTCTGAAGCATTCCATACGTTTCTGTGGCATTATTTCCAAGTTTAAAACAGAATTTTATTGCATATCGTTCTTCTAAAGTGTCACATTGCACTTTTGAAATTTACCAGCTGTGACAATCAGGCTTTTGTAGGGTGTATTCCAATTGCTGCTGTAGCTGTTCATTTGAAGCTGAAATCATAAAAATTGGTCAGTCATCTCATAAGATGTATAGCAGTAACAGTGAATTTTCAAGAGTCTACGAAAATTTTAAATGCCTGTACAAAAAAAGTCTGGAAACTTATTGAAAGCACCATACGAAAAAGTCTGGAAATTTATTGAAAACACCATATGAAAAAGTCTGGAAACATACTCGTATGTTTACAAATCATATTTATTTAATATATATTTTGAGGATTTGGTATTAGATAACCTACAATATGCCATTGAACCGAAACTAAAATATCATATAAGGATTATATACCAGAAAGTTTTCAAATAAAACTGATTCCCACTATTTAATAAATATATATATAATTTTTATCATTAGATAAGAATATAAATAAGTTAGGGACATTGGCTTGATGGTTGGAGTGAACGCCAATGACCTGGGAGACCTGAGTTCAATCCCAAGTCGAGTCATACCAAAGACTCAAAAAATGGTACTTGATGCCTCCTTCCTCAACACTCAGCATTATACGCTATGGATCAAGGGTAAAGTAGAGAAATCCAGGGAAAGGAGTAGCGCCCTTCCCTAAACCTTGGTGTACTAGCTATCGAAAAGGGAGCCTTCGGGTCACCCACAACTATGGTCGCCAACTTTACTGATATATTTTGGGTTTAAAGAATGAGTTGAATAATAAAATATTTAAAATCATTATCAATTGTTGATTGCTAGGGGTATGTTCATTTATAAAAGAAACGGCTAATATATATATATATCGGCCCACGAACATAATGGTTGGAGTGTTCACCAATGGCCCGGAAGACTGGGGTTCAATCCCAAGTCGAGTCATACCAAAGACACAAAAAATGGTACTTGATGCCTCCTTCCTTAACACTCAGCATTATAAGGTATGGATCAAGGGTAAAGTAGAGCAATCCAGAGAAAGGAGCAGCGCTCTCCCCTACACCTAGGTGTAGTAGCTATTGAAAAAGGAGCCTTCGGGCTGCGCTTGACTACAATTGCCAACTTATATATACTTATAGTCATCCACAGACAGATCTGTTTCGTTCTATCAGAACTCATCAGTGTGGCTGGACAGTTGCTACCCATAGCTGGGATCGAAACTCGGTTTGACTCAAACGCCAAGTCGAAGCTTCTAACCATTCAGCCAGGAGCAGCCATTAGCTGCGAAGTAAATTTTAAACGGTTATGAATCACAATTACTATTGTTTACATACATCCGTTCAACGGCTGCTGAGGCCTCAATTCAAATACGAAGAGGCTTGCCATGAAAGCTAATGGCAACACGATTACTTCTTCGCCAGAGAACTCAACCCTATGGGGGTAGGGGAGTATATATCTCTATAGTCATTCACAGACAGATCTGTTCGGTTCTATCAGAACTCATCAGTGTGGCTAAACAGTTGCTACGTTCAAGTCTTCTTGTTTCTTTTTGTACGTTGGGATACAAATAGTGGAGAAAGGGTTTCATATTTAGCCAAGCGCTTTTAACCATATCTCTGGTCGTCCTGAGGGGAACAATTAGTTTGGTTTTGTTGTTGCTGTTTTTGTTTGGGTTTTTTGGGGGGTGGGGGCATTTATTTGGAAGAGTTTTATCTATCTTTTATTTCTCCAGCATTTGGATCCCAACATACGAGAGCAAAACAAGACTTGAACGACTATAACAAAACTACTTGCTGTTAAAATACACAATATATATATATATATATATATATACATATATATATATATATATATATATATATATATATATATATAATGAATTATGTGTCTGACATAAAAATAGCAGCGGTTGACGTCAGTGATTTATTAAAACCTAGGCGACAAAATTGGATCGAAATAAGTTATGAACTGAATTTTAATTGGAAACGCTTAGAAATATCAATAAATGAATTAAGGTTGGTTGGCTTTTTTTATGGCATATCAACCCATGTAGGTTATTTAATGCCAAGTCCTCTGTATACATATTAGATATATGATTTGGTTGGGTTGGGTTTATGGCATATCAACCATTGTAAGTTATTTAATGCCAAATCCTCTTTATACATATATATTAAATATATATGATTTGGTTTGGTTGGGTTTTATGGCATATCAACCCTTTGTTGGTTATTTAATGCCAAATCCTCTTTATACATATATATTGAATATATATGATTTGGTTTGGTTTGGTTTGGTTATATGGCATATCAACCATTGTAGGTTATTTAATGCCAAATCCTCTTTATACATATATATTAAATATATATGATTTGGTTGGGTTGGGTTTATGGCATATCAACCATTGTTGGTTATTTAATGCCAAGTCCTCTTTATACATATATATTAAATATATATGATTTGGTTTGGTTGGGTTTTATGACATATCAACCATTGTAAGTTATTTAATGCCAAATCCTCTTTATACATATATATTAAAGATACATGATTTGGTTTGGTTGGGTTTTATGGCATATCAACCCTTGTTGGTTATTTAATGCAAAATCCTCTTTATACATATATATTAGATATATATGATTTGGTTTGGTTAAGTTTTATGGCATATCAACCATTGTAGGTTATTTAATGCCAAATCCTCTTTATACATATATATTAGATATATAAGATTTGGTTTGGTTTGGTTTTATGGCATATCAACCATTGTAGGTTATTTAATGCTAAGTCCTCTTTGTACATATATATTAAATATATATATGATTTGGTTGGGTTGGGTTTTATGACATATCAACCATTGTAAGTTATTTAATGCCAAATCCTCTTTATACATATATATTAAATATACATGATTTGGTTTGGTTGGGTTTTATGGCATATCAACCCTTGTTGGTTATTTAATGCAAAATCCTCTTTATACATATATATTAGATATATATGATTTGGTTTGGTTAAGTTTTATGGCATATCAACCATTGTAGGTTATTTAATGCCAAATCCTCTTTATACATATATATTAAATATATAGGATTTGGTTTGGTTTGGTTTTATGGCATATCAACCATTGTAGGTTATTTAATGCTAAGTCCTCTTTGTACATATATATTAAATATATATATGATTTGGTTGGGTTGGGTTTTATGGCGTATCAACCATTGTAGGTTATCTAATGCCAAATTCCTTTTTTTTTGACATACATTTTAAATATGTATTATTTGATTTGGTTGGGTTTTATGGCATATCAACCATTGTAGGTTATTTAATGCCACGTCCTCTTTATACATATATATTAAATATACTTGATTTGGTTTGGTTGGGTTTTATGGTATATCAACCATTGTAGGTTATTTAATGCCAAATTCTGTTTTTGACATACATTTTAAATATATATGATTTGGTTTGGTTGTGTTTTATGGCATATCAACCATTGTAGGTTATTTAATGCCAAATCCTCTTTATACATATATATTAAATATATAGGATTTGGTTTGGTTGGCTTTTATGGCATATCAACCATTGTAGGTTATTTAATGCCAAATCCTCTTTATACATATATATTAAATATATATGATTTGGTTTGTTTGGGTTTTATGGCATATCAACAACTGTAGGTTATTTAATGCCAAATCCTCTTTATACATATATAATAATATTAAATATATATGATTTGGTTTGGTTGGGTTTTATGGCATATCAACCCTTGTTGGTTATTTAATGCCAAATCCTCTTTATACATATATATTAGATATATAGGATTTGGTTTGGTTTGGTTTGGTTTTATGGCATATCAACCATTGTAGGTTATTTAATGCCAAATCCTCTTTATACATATATATCATCTCTCGACTACCGCCACTTTTTGGTACAAATCGTTGCACGTATATTCATGAGACAACCTTAAATTTGCCACATACATGTATCAACACACACACACACACACACACACACACACACACACACATTAGCACAAAGCCTTATACGCAATTCTAACATAAACATTTTTTTGACTATATCTTTTCGATTTTTTCGATTTCTCCAAAATCTTTCTTTTCCTCTCCGATGATTGCCGTGTAAAAATGACATTAAACCAGTGATCGCAGATAAGCATCTATGCCATTAAGTATATATATATATAAACTAATATATATTTAGTTATTATTTATATTACATAATAGCTCTATCACAGATATTGAGCACTCTCCAAATTATGCTGCATTTGGTCTGACACAAACCTACGAATTGAGCTAGTGACAACCATATAATGTAATATATATATATATATATTTATGTTTGTGTGTGTGTGTGTGTGTGTGTGTGTGTGTGTGTGTGTATTTATATATATAACCTTATTTGCTTTGTTTGAATTGATTATGGGATCAAATGAGCCGTTGTTCGTTTCAGCGTTGATTTTGTTTTTATTTCGTATTTTCTCTGTCATTAGATGGTAAATTCAACACGAACATTGACGCTCTTCAATGAAAAAAGGCGCGAAAATGACTGAAATGTATTATAACAATGTCTTTATCATTGTCTCGCTTTGTCTAGTGATGAAGTGATGTGTGGTTGCTATGTGCAATTGTTATTATCGTTTGGCGAACAGCAACACAAACGGGCAGCTGGATGTGAAGACTTCGTTATTAGATTTGCCCTTTTTATTGTTTTTGGTTTTTGTTTTCTGTTATGACATCAAAGGAAACAATAACTCATTTTGATGACGCATCTACACTAGCTCGTCTATATCTATCTATCTCGTTTGACTATCTATCTATCTATCTATCACGTTCAAGTGCTATCTATCTGTCTATCTATCTATCTATCTTGTTCGACTTCTATCTATCTATCTATCTATCTATCTATCTTGTTCGACTTCTATCGATCTATCTATCTATCTTGTTCGACTTCTATCTATCTATCTATCTATCTTGTTCGACTTCTATCGATCTATCTATCTATCTTGTTCGACTTCTATCTATCTATCTATCTATCTTGTTCGACTTCTATCGATCTATCTATCTATCTTGTTCGACTTCTATCGATCTATCTATATATCTTGTTCGACTTCTATCTTTCTATCTATCTTGTTCGACTTCAATCTATCTATCTATCTATCTTGTTCGACTTCTATCTATCTATCTATCTATCTATCTTGTTCGACTTCTATCGATCTATCTATCTATCTTGTTCGACTTCTATCGATCTATCTATCTATCTTGTTCGACTTCTATCGATCTATCTATCTATCTTGTTCGACTTCTATCTATCTATCTATCTATCTATCTTGTTCGACTTCTATCGATCTATCTATCTTGTTCGACTTCTATCTATCTATCTATCTTGTTCGACTTCTATCGATCTATCTATCTATCTTGTTTGACTTCTATCGATCTATCTATCTATCTATCTTGTTCGACTTCTATCGATCTATCTATATATCTTGTTCGACTTCTGTCTATCTATCTATCTTGTTCGACTTCAATCTATCTATCTATCTATCTATCTTGTTCGACTTCTATCTATCTATCTATCTTGTTCGACTTCTATCTATCTATCTATCTTGTTCGACTTCTATCGATCTATCTATCTATCTATCTTGTTCGACTTCTATCTATCTATCTATCTATCTTGTTCGACTTCTATCGATCTATCTATCTATCTTGTTCGACTTCTATCGATCTATCTATCTATCTTGTTCGACTTCTATCTATCTATCTATCTATCTATCTTGTTCGACTTCTATCTATCTATCTATCTCATTCTCTTATCTATCTATCTATCTAACTCATTATTTTAACAATCTATCTATCTATATATCTCATTCTCTTATCTATCTATCTATCTATCTATCTATCTCATTCTCTTATCTATCTATCTATCAATCTCATTCTCTTATCTATCTATCTATCTATCTATCTAACTCATTCTCTTATCTATCTATCTATCTATCTAACTTATTCTCTTATCTATCTATCTATCTATCAATCAATCTCATTCTCTTATCTATCTATCTATCTATCTATCTATCTCATTCTCTTATCTATCTATCTATCTATCTATCAATCTCATTCTCTTATCTATCTATCTATCTAACTTATTCTCTTATCTATCTATCTATCTAACTCATTCTCTTATCTATCTATCTATCTAACTCATTCTCTTATCTATCTATCTAACTAACTTATTCTCTTATCTATCTATCTATCTATCTATCTCATTCTCTTATCTATCTATCTATCTATCTAACTCATTCTCTTATCTATCTATCAATCTATCTATCTATCTATCTATCTCATTCTCTTATCTATCTATCTATCTAACTCATTCTCTTATCTATCTATCTATCTATCTATCTCATTCTCTTATCTATCTATCTATCTATCTATCTATCTCATTCTCTTATCTATCTATCTATCTCATTCTCTTATCTATCTATCTATCTATCTATCTAACTCATTCTCTTATCTATCTATCTATCTATCTAACTCATTCTCTTATCTATCTATCTATCTATCTAACTCATTCTCTTATCTATCTATCTATCTATCTATCTCATTCTCTTATCTATCTATCTATCTCATTCTCTTATCTATCTATCGATCTATCTATCTATCTAACTCATTCTCTTATCTATCTATCTATCTATCTATCTCATTCTCTTATCTATCTATCTATCTATCTAACTCATTCTCTTATCTATCTATCAATCTATCTATCTATCTATCTCATTCTCTTATCTATCTATCTATCTATCTATCTATCTATCTATCTATCTAACTCATTCTCTTATCTATCTATCAATCTATCTATCTATCTATCTCATTCTCTTATCTATCTATCTATCTATCTCATTCTCTTATCTATCTATCGATCTATCTAACTCATTCTCTTATCTATCTATCTATCTATCTATCTCATTCTCTTATCTATCTATCGATCTATCTATCTCATTCTCTTATCTATCTATCTATCTATCTATCTCATTCTCTTATCTATCTATCGATCTATCTATCTCATTCTCTTATCTATATATCGATCTATCTCATTCTCTTATCTATCTATCTATCTATCTATCTATCTCATTCTCTTATGTATCTATCTATCTATCTATCTATCTATCTTCTTCTCTTATCTATCTATCTATCTATCTCATTCTCTTATCTATCTATCGATCTATCTAACTCATTCTCTTATCTATCTATCTATCTCATTCTCTTATCTATCTATCTATCTATCTATCTCATTCTCTTATCTATCTATATATCTATCTCATTCTCTTATCTATCTATCGATCTATCTATCTCATTTTCTTATCTATCTATCTATCTATCTATCTATCTCATTCTCTTATCTATCTATCTATCTATCTATCTCATTCTCTTATCTATCTATCGATCTATCTAACTTATTCTCTTATCTATCTATCTATCTCATTCACTTATCTATCTATCTATCTATCTATCTATCTATCTCATTCTCTTATCTATCTATCTATCTATCTATCTCATTCTCTTATCTATCTATCGATCTATCTATCTCATTCTCTTATCTATCTATCTATCTATCTATCTAACTCATTCTCTTATCTATCTATCTCATTCTCTTATCTATCTGTCTAACTAACTTATTCTCTTATCTATCTATCTATCTATCTATCTCATTCTCTTATCTATCTATCAATCTATCTATCTATCTATCTATCTATCTATCTATCTATCTATCTCATTCTCTTATCTATCTATCTATCGATCTCTTTCTCTTATCTATCTATCTATCGATCTATCTATCTCATTCTTTTATCTATCTATCTATCTATCTATCTAACTCATTCTCTTATCTATCTATCTATCTATCTAACTCTCTCTCTTATCTATCTATCTATCTATCTATCTATCCCATTCTCTTATCTATCTATCTATCTCATTCTCTTATCTATCTATCTATCTATCTCATTCTCTTATCTATCTATCGATCTATCTAACTTATTCTCTTATCTATCTATCTATCTCATTCTCTTATCTATCTATCTATCTATCTATCTATCTCATTCTCTTATCTATCTATCGATCTATCTATCTCATTCTCTTATCTATCTATCTATCTATCTCATTCTCTTAACTATCTATCTATCTATCTCATTCTCTTATCTATCTATCGATCTATCTATCTCATTCTCTTATCTATCTATCTATCTATCTCATTCTCTTATCTATCTATCGATCTATCTATCTCATTCTCTTATCTATCTATCTATCTATCTCATTCTCTTATCTATCTATCGATCTATCTAACTTATTCTCTTATCTATCTATCTATCTATCTATCTCATTCACTTATCTATCTATCTATCTCATTCTCTTATCTATCTATCTATCTATCTATCTCATTCTCTTATATATCTATCTATCTATCTATCTCATTCTCTTATCTATCTATCTATCTATCTCATTCTCTTATCTATCTATCGATCTATCTAACTCATTTTCTTATCTATCTATCTATCTATCTATCTCATTCTCTTATCTATCTATCTATCTATCTCATTCTCTTATCTATCTATCGATCTATCTAACTTATTCTCTTATCTATCTATCTATCTATCTCATTCACTTATCTATCTATCTATCTATCTATCTCATTCTCTTATCTATCTATCTATCTATCTATCTCATTCTCTTATTTATCTATCTATCTATCGATCTATCTATCTCATTCTCTTATCTATCTATCTATCTATCTAACTCATTCTCTTATCTATCTATCTCATTCTCTTATCTATCTGTCTAACTAACTTATTCTCTTATCTATCTATCTATCTATCTCATTCTCTTATCTATCTATCAATCTATCTATCTATCTATCTATCTATCTCATTCTCTTATCTATCTATCTATCGATCTCATTCTCTTATCTATCTATCTATCGATCTATCTATCTCATTCTCTTATCTATCTATCTATCTATCTATCTAACTCATTCTCTTATCTATCTATCTATCTAACTCATTCTCTTATCTATGTATCTATCTATCTATCTAACTCTCTCTCTTAT
>CAUZXS010004985.1:77500-157500 GCA_963585895.1 Sepioteuthis lessoniana
TTTTTATCTTGCCACTTTTTTATTTCAAATGATCCCCATTTCTCTTTTAATTAGCTACTTTTCATTTCCTATGACCTTTCTTTTAATTAGCCACTTTTCGTTTTTAATTAGCAAATTTTCATTTTTAATTAAGCCCTTATTATGAGTATGTACTTTGCAGTTCTTTTGTATATTGACCTACGACCCGGCCGGCCTGTCAAAACAGGAAATGCACCTGTGTAAATAACAGGTGCATCCGGTCGAGGAATAATCGGGATATTATAGCCTTGACCGTGGACAGGTTGAATGAGTGCCAAATTGTGACGCCCACAAAAAGAAGGTGGGGGTGGAACTAATATATAACTCGGTGAATACAGGAAGTCAATTAGTTTGGAGACCAGACCAGTTGGTGACAAGATGCGGTAGAGAAAACCAGCACCCAACAGAGTGGGCCCCCAGACCCCCAATCGAGCAGCCCAGGAGAACGGGAAAGAAACGCGGTTATGGCCAATAGAGTGGGGGTCAATATGTTGTAGTTCTGTTCGATCTCCAACTCCCTCTCTCACGCAACCCTTTCAAATAAAGTGAGAGGTATATTTTTCTAAAAGACTGTGTCGCTCATCTATATTCTGTGGCGTTGTGTTCTGCATGCATATGTAGATGTAGATGTATTATGTGTTTGTATAGTTGGTCATGTTTGTGACTATAGAACATTTCTAATTAGCCACTGTTCGTTTTTAATCAGCAAATATTCATTTTTAATTAAGCCCTTATTATGAGTATGTACTTTGCATTTTTAATTAGCCACTTTTCGTTTTTAATTAGCAAATATTCATTTTTAATTAAGCCCTTATTATGAGTATGTAGTTTGCATTTTTAATTAGCCACTTTTCGTTTTTAATTAGCATATATTCATTTTTAATTAAGCTTTTATTATGATTATGTACTTTTCATTTCTATTTAGCCACTTTGCTTTTTTTTAATAGCCTCTATTTATTCCTAATAAAGCCACTTTTTAATCTTATCAATTCTTGCGTCTTTTAGCCGTGCCCTTTTGAACCCATGAAAATTCGGCGGATTATATGCAAAGCATTCATTTAAACTGTCAATAAAATTCTGAGATATATCATTGGTAATTTCCATTTTTATATGAGAATTTAAAGAGAGTGCACATCTATGAAATATGAATGCATTGCAGATAGATATATATATATATATATATATATATATATATATATATATATATATATATATATATATATATATCACCACACTAGATGGAACCCCTCTTAAACTAGAAGACAAATTCACCTACCTAGGAAGCAGCGTATCATCAACTGAAAAGGACATCGACACGCGGCTAACGAAGGTATGGACAGCTATCGATTGGCTATCGATCATATGGAAATCAAACCTGACCGATAAAAGGAAACGCAGTTTCTTCCTGGCAGCAGTCGTATCGATACTGCTGTATGGATGCTCTGCTTGGACGCTAACTAAACGGCTGGAGAAGAAGCTAGACGGCACTTACACAAGAATGTTGCGAGCAATATTGAACAAGTCCTGGCGGCAACACCTCACAAGACACCAACTATACGGCCACCTGCCTCCCATCACGAAAACTATCCAAGTTAGACGAATCAGACATGCAGGACACTGCTGGAGAAGCAGGGACGAGCTCATAAGTGATGTACTCCTATGGGCCCCCACATATGGCCGGGCAAAAGCAGGACGACCAGCTCGAACATACATCCAGCAGCTATGTGAGGATACCGGATGTAACCCTGAAGACCTGCCAGAGGCGATGAACGAAAGGGAAAAGTGGCGAGAGAGGGTCATGATAATGATGATAAAGTTATAATAACAAAATAAATGAATTGGAAAATTGTAGTTTCGCTTTTCGAAAGTAATAATAGCTCCCTTTTGTGGGTAAACTTATCTAATTTTAGAGAGAGAGAAAAAAAACTTCACTTACTTTTTAGATGAATGGTTCGATTGTCAAAGAGTTACGGGTTCGTGACAATGTCAAGGTTGATAATGCAAGCCGCAGCTGAGGAAAGTTAAAAAATGCTATGAAAACGGATTATGAATTCGTTTTGTTTGCATAAGGGAAATATATCAATTTGCTTTTTAAAAGCATCTATTTTCATTCATATATATATATATATATATATATATATATATATATATATATATATATATATATATATATATATATATAAGTTATGAGATTACTGCGAAGGAGTAATCCATTTATTTTTAAGTATTAATCACTTTTTGGTATTTAGAAAAACATTTTCAATAACTTGTTTATACGAATAAATGTATATGAGTGTGTGTGTGTGTGTGTGTGTGTGTGTGTGTGTGTGTGTTTTAATATATGATTGTGTTTACATGTATGTGTGAGTATGTATATGTCTCTGTGTATGTGTGTTTATATATGTGTGTGTATGTGTGTGTGTATATATATATATATATGTGTGTGTGTGTATATAAATATATATGTGTGTGTATATATATATATGTGTGTGTATATATATATATATATATATATACATGTGTGTGTGTGTGTGTGCGTTTACATGCATGTATATATATGTAAGTGTGTGTGTGTGTGTGTGTGTGTAAGTGTGTGTTTACATGTATGTGTGTGTGTGTATATATATAATATATATGTGTGTGTGTACATTTAAGTGTTTGCGTATATATATATGTGTGTGTGTGTGAGTGTGTGTTTACATGTATGTGTACATATATATATATGTGTGTGTGTATGTTTATGTGTATGTGTGTGTGTTTACATGTATGTGTGTATACATATGTGTGTATATATATATGTGCGTGTATATATATATATATGTGTGTGTGTGTGTATGTGTGTGTGTTTACATGTATGTGTGTATACATAGTGTAATTATATATGTGAGTGTTTACATGTGTGTGTGTTTGTATATATGTGTATGTGTGTTTGTGTATACGTGTGTATATGAGTGTGTTTACATGTATATCTGTGTATATAGTGTACATGTGTATGTGTGTGTGTGTGTGTTTACATGTATGGGTGTGTATACATATATATATATATATATATGTGTGTGAGTGTGTACATATATATATGTCTGTGTGTGTGTGTGTGTGTGTGTGTGTGTGTGTGTGTGTGTGTGTGTGTGTGTGTGCATATATATATATATGTGTGTGTGTGTGTGCATATATATATGTGTGTCTGTGTGTGTGTGCATAAACAGAGGGCGTAAAAGTAACTAAACATTTTAAAAAAGGAATTATTTAGTAAGAACTGGTAAATAAATAATTTTCATTTATTTGAACTCTAGAAAATTATTTCGAACGAATTGTGGAATATTACCTTAATTATCCTCCATTAGTGGGTAGAGTGTTCGCCATAGGTCCAGGAGACCGGGGTTCAATCACAGGTCGCATTATACCAAAGACACAATCATGGTACTTGATACCTGGTACTTGATACCTCCTTGCTTATCACTCAGGAATATAAGGTACGCATCAAGGGTAAAGTGGAGCAATCTAGGGAAAGGAGTTGGACCATGCCGTACACCTCGGTGTTGTAGCTACTAAAAAGGAGCCTTCTGGTCGCCCTCGACTGCAATCGCCAAATTAGATTTTTTTTAAATTTCATTAGCATAATGTGTAGAGTGTTAGCCAATGGTCCGAAGACCAGCGTTCGATCCCAGGTCGAGTCATACCAAAGACACAAAAAAGGGTACTTGATACCTCCTTGCCTTCAATTACGTTCACCAACTTTTCTTATATATGTATACGAGTATATATACGTGTGTGTATATATATATATATATATATATATGTGTGTGTGTGTGTGTGTGTATTTCGTTGATTGAATAGATCTGGAACATCACCCAACCTTTGTAGCTAAGATAACGTTTACCGACTAGTATTTGTTTTTTTTTAATTTGCTTAGTGGATTCAAGTATTCAACCCTGCCGGTTGGGGCTGTAGAATAAAATGACAAAACCTCTGCAGAGGGGTAACACCCTCCCCAACCAACGATTCTCCTGGGTATGACATAAACTACATCTAATTGTGTGGGTTCAGTTCAGGAGCTCTTGAGAATGTGGAGTACCCCTTTGACTGCCATTACTGCCTGGTCCACTCTGACCCAGATTGTTAGGTCATATCTATTAAATCATTAATATATATTTGAAGCTATTTAACTGTGTGCAAATAAATAATTAATATTAGATAGAATTACTTGCGTTATATAGCAATACTTAAAACCATTTAACTGCGTACAAACTAATGAAGCATGTTAGATAGTATTGTTATTCTGGGTTCAATCCCAGGTCGCGTCATACCAACGACTTTTAAAATGGTACTTGATTCCTCATTGCTTGACACTAAGCAATATAAGGTACGTATCAAGGGTAAAGTGGAGCAATCTAGGGAAAGGAGTAGCGCCCTCCTCTACACCTCAGTGTAGTAGCTATTGTAAAGGGAGCCTTCTGGTCGCCCTCGACTACAGTCGCCAACTTTACTTAAATTCCAATGCTTGAAACAATCTAGTCTCCTGGATATTCAAATTTTATCATACAATGTGTGACAACACGTGCGATACCCTGTCCTCATCAGTCATCAACCAGGGGTGATGCCACAGTTACGCTAGCTAAGGTAGTTCTGCCACCATTGGCGCCACCAGTAGTTTTTGCCCCCAGACAGGGTATGAAGACAAACAGAGCGAAGGTTTCTCATTGTAGCTTTACGAGGAACTTTGGCTCTGTTTAACTCTATGCAAACAAATGATCAATATTGAATAGAATTATTAGTGTTTGATAGGAATACTTGAAACCATTTAACTGTGTGCAAACGAATGATTAATATTAAATAGAATTGTTTGTGTTTGATAGCAATACTTGAAACCATTTAACTGTGTGCAGGCAAATGATTAATACTGAATAGAATTATTTGTATTTAATGGAAATACTTGAAACCATTTAACTCTGTGCCGACAAATGATTAAAATTAAATAGAATTATTAGTATATATATATATCTACCAACCCCTCTGCTCGGGCAGGATATGACACAAGGTCAATATTTAAGCGGAGTTTAACAGGTTTCAATTCAGAGTTTTCCTTCTCCTAGACCAGTTGCCTCACCAAGGCTGAAAAACCCAGTCTGCCCTACTATCTACCCATAGCTGAAAGGAGAATAATTGGATTCATACCTTTCCCAAGGGTATTAGTGCTATGTGAAATGCAGTCAGTCTCGTGTCTATTTCCTACGACGCTAACCATTACACCACGGGCACCTCTGTGAATTATTAGTATTATATGGAGGAGTTGCCTGTGGTGTAATGGTTATCGTCGTAGGAAATGGACACAGCGACTCGAGTTCAAATCCTGGACGAGACTGATTGCATTTCGCATAGCACTAATACCCTTGGGAAAGGTATGAATCCAATTATTCTCCCTCCAGCTATGGGTAAATAGTGGGGCAGACCAGGTTCTTCAGCCTTGGTGAGGCAACTAGTCTAGGAGAAGGAAAACTCTGAATTCAAACCTGTTAAACTCCGCTTAGAAATTGACCTTGTGTCATATCATACCCGAGCGGAAGGGTTGGTAAATAGGATTAGTATTATATGGCAATACTTGAAACCATCTAACTGTGTGCAAACAAATGAAGGATGTTGGATAGTATTATTATTGTCAAATTGTAATTCTTGAAACCATCTCGTGTCCTTGTGTCGGAATGCTGCTGCAATGAATTTCGCAAATCAGTTTCTCAACGATGTTAAGGCTTGTGCGTGTCAATACGAGTGCTTCCTTTTCCTAGTTTCCTTTCCTTTTCCTTCCCTCTCTCTTTCCTTCTCTCCTTCCTTCAAGTTTTAACAGACTCCGTGCGTATTCGTCAATTGATTCACCGAGAAAAAATGGTAATTTACAAAGCTCTTTGCTTCGATGTGACACAAGACCGAATGAATGGGGCGCCCAATGAGACTCGAACTCACTCGTGTAGGTTTGCTAGTCTAGTTTGCTAACCGTTACACCACCAGAGATGCCCAACCGAGAAAAAAATGACCCCCTTCTACCCGTCACCACCCGTTTATATGCTCGTCCGATCTCAAAAGAATTTGCATACGCGCAAATCGACTGTCGCTGGTTCGATATCACCTCACGTTACATATAGTGCTTGAAGCAGCCGAGTATTTGTCGCTGCCTCCCACCAGACACGACTTGACACAAGGTCAAAAGCCCGAAGGCCGATTAAAGTGGGGATAAAAGGGGAGGGGAGGTCGGGAACGAGCCGAGACTCGAACCCTGCTGGTCAATGCTGCTCATCGGCTCACTTAGTGCAATGTGAGCCTGATGAGGCAAGCAGTTTCACGAACCCAAATGTGGGTCCGGGCACGTATGCCAGTTTACGGCTTAGACTAGACGCTTGGTCTAGTGCCGCACAAGGGGGACAAAGGAGACAAAAGTGCAGCTCGCCCACCCGAAGGTAGCCTAGTCGAAACTAGGTGCCTAATTAAAGGCCCCAAGTCTGCCATTGTTCCTTTTGCAGAGCCACGCTCCGGGGCTTCTCAAAAAGCTAAAAGCCGAGAGCGCGCCCTAGTGCTTGAAGCAGCCATATCTGTTTCTTGCTTTTACTCTATAGGCCAGACACGTCCGTGCACGCTTTGAATTTCCAGGTACGTTGCGTCCATTACATTCACAGTCCTGGATATGACATTAAACTGCAGCTGATGGTGAGGCTCTTGTTCTGGAGTCTGGAGAATGTGGAGTAACCCTTCATTGCCATTACACCCAGATCCACTCTGACCTGGAGCGGTAGTACCAGTTTGAGTCTATTGTATCGGACAAAAAAAGAACTGTTTAATCATTAACAAAGGATAACTATATATCATGAAAGTTGTTAATTAGTAAAAGGAAAGAAAGAACTATTCAATATTTAATTTTTTTGATTGATGGTAAGGACATAATTAATTTGAAAATTCGTTTGCAGTTCTAGCTTAATTCGTAAGCATTACAGATCGATTATTCGGGATGTTTAATTGAATGTTCGATCTTTCATCATAAGAATCGATTTTAAGAAATAATTGCTAATTAAGAAACTAGAAAGAAATCAGCCAAACGACAATTAATTGGAAAAGTTTTCAATAATATTTTTGAATTGGTATTGATAGATATTAACAGACTGAGATAGATAGATAGATAGATAGATAGATATGAAGAAAGATATGAACATAGGTGTCAACATAGATAGATAGATATCGTACGTGATTGATCGATAGATAAAAGTCGAACGTGATAGATAGATAGATAGATAGATAGATAGATATGAAGAAAGATATGAACATAGGTGTCAACATAGATAGATAGATAGATATCGTACGTGATTGATCGATAGATAAAAGTCGAACGTGATAGATAGATAGATAGATAGATAGATAGATATGAAAAGACTAAGATAGATAGATAGATAGATAGATATGAAGAAAGATATGAACATAAGTGTCAACATAGATAGATAGATAGATATGAACGGACTGGGATTGATAGATGCGTACCAGCTAAAGCAGCAGCAGCAGTGTCACTACTATTGATGATATCTAGACGTCTAGATGAGTCATTTGCTGGATGAATATCAAGACATCTCTGAAGGAGGGGGTGAATAAGGGAATAAAAATGACAAGAGTAAGGTTTAGTTAAGGTTATTTAACGGCATATCAATCCATTAGGGGTATTTGATACTAAAATTTTATTTATTTGTAAATGCTTGATTATTATCATAACTATTTATCTTGTCAATCTTCAATTGCAATAGTTTTTAATTTCAATTTTTATTATGATAAAATTTTATTCTATTATATTTCTGGCACACTGCGATATGGTTTCAAGTATTCTTATCTACTACAAATAATTTGCACGCTATTATATATTTTTAAATAACTATTCCTATTTAATAATAATAATAATAATAAGAAGAAGAAGAAGAAGAAGAAGAAGAAGAAGAAGAAGAAGAAGAAGAAGAAGAAGAAGAAGAAGAACCAATCATATCAAAGCGAGAATAGATAAGACGCAACAAAACAGTAAATGTAGGCTATGCGGTGACAGAGACGAAACGATCAATCACATAATAAGCGAATGCAGCAAATTAGCACAGAAGGAGTATAAGACGAGACACGACTGGGTCGGCAAGGTGGTCCACTGGGAAATGTGTAGGAAATTTCAATTTGACCATACAAACAAATGGTATCTGCACAACCAGGCACCTGTCCTAGAAAATGACTCGCATAAACTCCTATGGGAGTTTAACATACAAACAGATCACCTAATCCCGGCCAGAAGACCAGACCTCATAATAATCAACAAAAAAAAGAGAATCTGCAAAATTATCGACTTTGCTGTCCCGGCGGACCACAGAATAAATCTAAAGGAAAGTGAAAAGAAAGATAAGTACCTCGACCTTGCTAGAGAATTGAAAAAGCTGTGGAACATGAAAGTAACGATTGTGCCAATTATGATTGGCGCTTTTTGGCACAATAACTAAAGGATTATTAAAAGGCCTGGAAGACTTGAAAATTGGCGGACGGGTAAAGACTATCCAAACGATAGCATTACTAAGAACGGCCAGAATCCTGAGACGAGTCCTGGGGACTTGAGGAGACTTGCTGTCACTCAAACTCCAGTGAAAAACCATCAGTTAACACTGATGTGAAAAACTCTAAAGGAGTAAATAATAATAATAATAATAATGGAGGCTGACACCATCAAACAAGTGGAAATGAAAGATAAAATTCAAAAAGAATATCTCAGGAGAACTAGAAAACTACTCGAGACAAAACTCTCCAGCAGAAACCTTGTCAAAGGAATAAATACCTGGGCTGTAACACTCGTTAGATATTCCGGACCCTTTCTCAAGTGGACCAGAGACGAACTTAAACAAATGGACCAAAGAACAAGAAAACTAATGACAATGCATGGGGCATTACACCCCAGAGACGACGTTGACAGATTATATGTTTCAAGAAGAAAGGGAGAAAGGGGATTTGCCGGCATTAAAGACAGCGTTGACGCATAGATACAACGACTCGAAGACTATATAAAAAAAAACGATGGAGGACTCATTACAGCCATCAGAAACGATAATGATAACACGATGGACAACAGAATGACAATAGCTAGGAAACAAAAATAGGAAGGAAAGCAACTCTATGGACGTTTTAAACGACTAATAAACAACATCTCACACGCAAAACCTGGACATGGCTAAGAAAAGGAAACTTTAAGAGAGAAACAGAATCTCTTCTAATAGCAGCACAAAACAACGCCATAAGAACTAATCATATCAAAGCGAGAATAGATAAGACGCAATAAAATAGCAAATGGAGGTTATGCGGTGATAGAGACCAAACTATCAATCACATAATAAGCGAATACAGCAAATTAGCACAAAGGGGTATAAGACTAGACACGACTGGGTGGGCAAGGTGATCCACTGGGAAATGTGCAAGAAATTTAAATTTGATCATACTAAAAAATGGTATATGCAAAACCCAGCATCTATCCTAGTGAATGATACACATAAATTCCTATTGGACTTTGATATACAAACGGATCACCTAATCTCAGCCAGATGACCAGACCTTATAATAATCAACAAAAAAAGAGAACTCACAAAATTGTGGACTTTGCAGTCCCGGCTGACCACAAAATAAAACTGAAAGAAAGTGAAAAGAAGGATAAGTACCTAGACCTTGCTGGGGAATTGAAAAAACTGTGGAACAGGAAGGTGACAGTTATACCAATTGTAAATGGTGCTTTTGCTACAGTAACTAAAGGATTATTAAAGGGGCTGGAGGACTTGGAGGTTGGAAGACGAGTTAGACCATCCATACTTCAACATTATTGAGATCGGCTTGAATACTGAGAAGAGTCCTGGAGACTTGATTGGTTGGTTTCTTTGTTTAATGGCATATCAACTCTTTTTAGGTTATTTAATGCCAAAGCCATTCTCCTAGAAGAACAGTAGTGGTACTATTTAACCCATAGCTGGGAGGATAAGGGGGTTCATACCTTTCCCAAGGGTATTTGCCCGAAAGTGAACGTAATAGCTCGACTGGAGTACGAACTCGCGTACTACGATTCCGCAGTCCATCGATTTAACCATTACACCACGAGGACACCCCCCCCCTGGAGACTTGAGGAGACTTACTGTCATTCAAACTCGTGAGATACCATCTGCTAAAACGTATGTGAAAAACTCTCAAATAATAATAATAATAATAATAATAATAATAATAATGAGAGAATTGGTACTGAGACTGGAAGACTTGGAAATAAGAGGACGAGTGGAGACCATCCAAACTGCAGCATTGTTGTGATCGGCCCGAATATTGAGAAGAGTCCTGGAGACTAGAGGAGACTTGCTGACGCTCAAACTCCACGAGAAACCATTAGCTTTCGCTGGTGTGAAAAACTCGAAAAGAGTAAATAATAATAACACAAGGTTCTACAGAACATAAACTAGGAAACAAAAATGGAAAGAAAAACAACTGTATGGATATTTCAAGAGACAAACAAGCGAAATCTCACACGAGAATACTTGGACATGGCTACGAAAGGGAAACCTTAAAAGAGAAATTGAGACTCTTCTAATTGTAGCACAAAACAACGCCATAAAGACCAACTATGTTGTAGATTATGCAGCAAACAAGACATGACTGGGTAGGAAAGGTGATCTACAAGTAACTGTGCAAGAAATTGAAATTTGACCATATAAACAAGTGATATGTGCACAAACCAGGATCCATCCAAAAAAAGACACACTACCTTCTTTGGGATTTTGAGATACAAACGGATCACCTAATTTCGGCCAGGCGACCAGGCCAAGTGATAGTAAACAAAAAAAGAGAACCTGCCGAATAGTGGACTTTGCCAAAAAAAAAAAATTAGGAATATGAATAAAAAGAATGAATATAAAAAAAAATACTACGCATGAAAATGAAGAAGAAAAATATGAAAAAAAAAGATAAGAAATATGAATAAAAAGAAAGAATATGAAATATAATACGACGAATGAGAATGAAGAAAAGGAATATGAAAAATAACATTATGAATGAGAATGAAGAACATGAAAAAAATACTACGAATGAAAATGAGGAAGAAGAATAGGAAAAATAACATTACGAATGAGGATAAAGAATGAAAATATGAAAAACAGCATTATGAATAAAAACGAAGAAGAAAAATATGAAGAATAACATTACGAATGAGAATGAAGAAAAAAAAGATGAAAAATGATATTATGAATGAGAATAAAGAAGAACATGAAAAAATACTACGAATGAAAATAAGGAAGACGAATATGAAAAATAACATTACGAATGAGAATGAAGAAGAAAAATATGAAAAATAATGTTACAAATTGAAATAAAGAAGAATATGAAAAATAACATTACAAATGACAATGAAAAAAAAAACAATAAGAGAAACAACATTACGACTGAGAATAAAAAAGAACAATATAAAAATAACATTATGAATGAAAATGAAGAATACGAAAAAAATACTACGAATGAGAATGAAGAAGAAGGATATGAAAAATAACATTACGAATAAGAATGAAAAAGAAGAAGAAGAAATGACATTATGAATGAGAAAGAAGAAAAAGAATGAGAAAAAATTACGAATGAAAATTAAGAAAAAGAATATAAAAAAGACGTGAAATAAGAACAAAAAGAAAGAATATGAAAAAAACACAACGAATGAGAATGAAGAAGAAGAAATCGAAAAATAACCTAACGAATCAAAATGAAAAAGATGAAAAAAAAAGTACTACGAATGAAAATGAAGAAGACAAATTTGAAAAATAACCCAACGAATCAAAATGGAAAAGAAGCTGGAAAAAAACACTACGAATGAAAATGAAGAAGAAGAAGAAGAATTTGAAAAATAACCCAACGAATCAAAATGAAAAAGAAGATGAAAAAAACACTACGAATGAAAATGGAGAAGAAGAATTTGAAAAATAACCCAACGAATCAAAATGAAAAAGAAGATGAAAAAAAGCACTATGAATGAAAATGAAGAAGACGAATTTTAAAAATAGCCCAACGAAGCAAAATGAAAAAAAAGATGGAGAAAAAAAACACTACGAATGAAAATATTGAAGAATATAAAAAAAAAAGACTCGGAAAAAATGTACAACAGAGAAAGCAGCTTGAAAACAAAATAATTCTTGATCAAAATTCATATTCTGTATTTTCCATCGGCGTAAGAGGTCCATGTTTCGATGTCTTGTAAAAGGGGTGCAGTCAAATTTTCAAAGACTTTAAAAATGGTACTTGATTCTTCCTTGCTTAACACTCAGCAATATAAGGTACATATCGAGGGTAAAGTGGATCAATCCAGGGGAAGGGATAGCGCCCTCCCCTACACCTCGGTGTAGTAGCTATTGAAAAGGGAGCCTTCTGTCCGACTACGGTCGCCAACTTTACTTATATATATATATATATATAAAACCACAGTTCGTTAATATAGTTTAATTCCCTGTGCCTTGTCGTATGCAACTATGATCGAATTTCAGTCGCTGTGCCATGTTTAGATGGATTTAAATTTCTTACAACTTTCATTTTGCTGGTCCATAATCCTCACAAACTAAAGAATTTCAGAGACGTTTCTCGTTATTTCAACCCGAAATCCGAGTTTGTTTTTTAGGGGGGGGTGCCATTTCTTTAATTCCTTATGTCGTCTATTTTTTCCTTTGTTTTGGTTTGGTTTTCATTTGTTTTTTTAGTTTCTTTGTTTTGTTTTTTCTTTGCTTTTTCTTAGTTTTGTAGTTCTGTGTGTATGTGTGAACGAGCGCGCATGCGCTTTTCGAAACCAATTAACAATATCTGAAATATCGTATTTGTTGAAATAGGACATATCATACCGGATGCTTGGAATGAAAAACTGTCGCTAAAAAAAAAAATATATATATATAAACAAAGATACGAAAAAAGGAGGAAAAAAAATCATGAAAGTGAGAAACATGACAAATAAAACTATTGTTCTCGCGAGAGTTCATCCAAACGAGAACAGACAATGGACGCCGCGGTTCAGATTAACAATGACTAATTAGGATAAACACAGTTGCTTTAATAATCCATAAAATACTGTATTTAATAGAGATTATCCTTTCGGTAAAAAGTAAATAGTTGGGTTGGGTTTTATGGCATATCAACTAGTACAGGTTATTTAATATCAAATCCTCTTTATATATATATTGTCATCCACAGACAGACTGTCTCGTTCTATCAGAACTCTTCAGTGTGGCTAGACACGCAGGACGCTCGAAGCCGGGATCGAAACCCGTCCAACTTTACGTTAGACTAAGCTTCAAACCTGTCGGCCACCAAGCGGACTACGTTAGCTAAGAGAATTTTAAGGTATTTATTTTAGCAGCAGCAGCAGCAGCCTTTGTTTACATTTTTTAATACCCTATCGGCTACCAGAGTGCTCAATTCTTACGAAGAGCTTTGCATTACGCCAGGGGCGGCCGACAATTCCTTCGCCAGATATATTGAATACATATGGTTTGGTTTGATTTGATTTTATGGCATATCAAACATTGTAGGTTATTTAATGCCAAATCCTCTTTATACATATATATTGAATATATATGATTTGGTTTGGTTGGGTTTTATGGCATATCGACCATTATAGGTTATTTAATGCCAAATCCTCTTTATACATATATATTGAATATATATGATTGGGTTTGGTTGTGTTTTATGGCATATTAACCATTGTAGGGTTACGAATAATCAGTTCTATTTCAGTCTCATCATCAGTTTGTTGGTAATTTCATTATTAAATGAGTTAAGACTAATTTCTTTGCACATCAGTATTGCCATTGTTTCTACCAAGTTGAATGGTTTCAAGTCATTACTAACGCTTATAATTCTATTCAATATTAATCATTCGTTGGCACACAATAAAGTGGTTACATCATCATCATCATGTCGCGCCGCCAGCGCGGATATCCCTGACCCTCTCTCGCCATTTCTCCCTATCATTCATCGCCTCCGGCAGGTCCTCTGGGCTACATCCCGTGTCCTCACATAGTTGCTGTATGTAAGTTCGTGCTGGTCGTCCTACTTTTGCACATCCATATGTGGGGGTCCACAGGAGTACATCGCTTATGAGCTCGTCCTTGCTTCTCCAGCAGTGTCCCGCGTGTCTGGTTCGTCTGACTTGTATAGTTTTCGTGATGGGGGGCAAGTGTCCGTATAGTTGGAGTCTCGTGGGGTGTTGTCGCCAGGACTTGTTTAATACTGCTCTCAACATTTACAAGTATTGCTATTTAACACTAATTATTCTATTCAACATTACGCACAAAGTTTAACACTTTCAAGTACTACTATGTATCACAAACAATTCAATTAAACATCTGTCATTTGTTTACACAGTTAAATGATCAAACAGTTTAGTATAAGTCATGTGTTTACACAGTTAAACGGTTAAATATGTTTATTGCCCAGTCGGCTGGGGCTGTAGAATACACTGACTGCACCTCTGCAGAGGGGTAAAAAAAAAACCAATTAGTGTCCAGGATATGACACTAAACAATCTGATGGTGAGGTTCCAGTAATGCTGAGGCTTTGGGGAACACGGAGCACACCTTTATTGCCATTGCGCCCAGTTCAACTCTGGCCCGGCGTTGTAGCACCTGATAGGCCCCTATCTACGGGTTAAATAGAACTAACGGCATACTTATGCTAAACTGAATTGTTTGAGTAAACTAAATAGCTTGAAATAGAAATGTTTTTGACAATTAAACTGTACTTACATTTAAACTGTGTGCTCATGCTAAACTGAATTATTTGAAATCGAACTGTTTTTTACATTGAAACTGTATTTACACAAAACTGAATTGTTTAACATAGAACTGTTTTGGCATTTAACTCTGTGTTTACAAAATCTGAACTTATACAAAACAGAATTAGCTGAATTAGAACTGCTTGACTAAACTAAATACCTTCAAATAGAAATGTTTTCACCATTAAACTGTATTGACATTTAAATTGCGAGCTTATGCTAAACTGAATTGTTGAAATTGAACGGTCTTTGACATCGAAACTGTACTTACATTAAACTGATTTGTTATATATAAAACTGTTTTGACATTTCACTGTGTAAACAAAATCTGTACTTACACTAAACTGACTTAGCTGAATTAGAACTGTTTGAATAAACTGAATAGTTTGAAATAGAAATGTTTCTGACAATTAAACTGTGTACTCATGCTAAACTGAATTGTTTGAAATAGAACTGACTATTTGCATAAAAATGGATTTGGCGTTAAATAACCTACAAAGGTTTATATGCCATAAAACCCAACCAACCAACCAACCAACCAACCAACCAAAGAGGTCTATTTCTAACAATTCGATTCGACGTAAGTCATTGGTTGGGGTAGAGTTTAGATATCAAACGATTCTATTTCGCCTATTGTCCTGGATATGACACTAAACAATCTGATGGCGAGGCTCCAGTCTTGGAAATTTGGTGAATGTTGAGTACACCTTTATTGCCATTGCTCCAACGTCCACTTTAAACCGGAGAGGTAGTATCTGATAGGGTTTTATCTATGGGTCAAATACAATAAACAAAGCGACTGATGTTAAATTGTGACTGTTGTATTACAATACTTGAAACAATTTCACTGGCTACAAAAAAGAGATCATGTTCGTTTAAGAAAATGTGCTTACAAACCATTTATATATATATATATATATATATATATATATATATATATAAAGGGATTAACTATACAAACACATAATACATATACATATATATATATATATATATATATACACTTCATTGCATGTATGTATATATATATATATATATATATATATATATATGTATATGTATTATGTGTTTGTATAGTTAATCATGGTCATGGCTTTACAACACATTCACAAAATCAACATAAGGCAATTTGAAGATTCAACGATGGAATTTATTACAAAATTTACAAGATCACCAGAGGAAAATAAGATAAAAATAAGGTTTTAGAACAAAAGGGGATGGAAAAGTAATTTTATAGCTAAAATCCGAGATGAATCACAAAAATTACAACTCAAATAGATTTGCAAGGTAGACACATAAAGGGAAGCGGAGGTATAAAACTCACTGAGAGTTTAGGGCTTGTTAATAGCCTTATCTTCTTTCCTTTTTTTGTAAGAGACGAATCGGCTTGAATATAAATCTGATGTAAATCTTTGCTAGTCAGCCAACAATAGTGTGTCAAAGTGTAGGATTCCGTAAGAGAATATCGCTAATGAGTTCTTCCTTACGACTTCAGCAATGTCCCACATGTCTTGTTCATCTTACTTGGATAGTTTGTGAGATGGGAGGTAAGTGGCCGTGTAGGGGAGCATAGAGGAACGTCACTTATGAGTTCGTCCTTGCTTCTCTAGCAATGTCCCACATGTCTTGTTCGTCTTACTTGGATGGTTTGTGAGATGGGAGGTAAGTGGCCGTGTAGGGGTCCATAGAAGTACAACACTTATGAGTTCGTCCTTGCTTCTCCAGCAGTGTCCTGCATGTCTTGTTTGTCTTACTTGGATGGTTTGTGAGATGGGAGGTAAGTGGCCGTGTAGGGGTCCATAGAAGTACATCACTTATGAGTTCGTCCTTGCTTCTCCAGCAGTGTCCCGCATGTCTTGTTCGTCTTACTTGGATAGTTTGTGAGATGGGAGGTAAGTGGCCGTGTAGGGGAGCATAGAGGAACGTCACTTATGAGTTCGTCCTTGCTTCTCCAGCAGTGTCCCACATGTCTTGTTCGTCTTACTTGGATGGTTTGTGAAATGGGAGGTAAGTGGCCGTGTAGGGGTCCATAGAAGTACATCACTTATGAGTTCGTCCTTGCTTCTCTAGCAATGTCCCACATGTCTTGTTCGTCTTACTTGGATAGTTTTTGAGATGGGAGGCAGGTAACCGTATCACTGCTGTATTGTGGGGTGTTACGCCCAGGGTTTGTCTAAAACAGCACTTAACATTCTGGTGTAGTTCCCATCTAGCTTTTTCTAATCACACACATACACACGGGAGTCATTCAATAAATTGGACCTCCCGAGTAAATGGGACACAGAAGAAATCATTAGCCGTTGTTAGTATTCTTGTTGTATGTAATTAATTTTGCTTGTCACGTCGACGTCACTGACTTAGTAAGAGAGGGCCGCTTTCACTATATAAAAGTGCCGGGGACAAATTTTAAATCCAAGACAGCGGTTTTATCTAACCGACTCGAAACGTGTCCTGACTTGCAGAATTGTCGTCTGATAAAGACACTTGCGGAGCGGTAAGGTATATGGTCTTTAACGGAACTATTACTGCTGAACGACCAGACAGTTCCTTTATAACAGTCTGTCTGTGGATGACAATGGGGGTTGAGCACTCTGGCGAAGGAATTGTCGGCCGCCCCTAGCGTAATGCAAAGCTCTTCGTAAGAATTGAGCACTCTGGTAGCCGATAGGGTATTAAAAAATGTAAACAAAGGCTGCTGCTGCTGTTGCTAAAAATAAAATACCTTAAAATTCCCTTAGCCAACGTAGTCCGCTTGTAGCCGTGTTGTCTGAAACCTTAGTCTATCGTAAAGTTGGACGGGTTTCGATCCCGGCTTCAACTGTCCTGCGGATCTAGCCACACTGAAGAGTTCTGATAGAACGAAACAGTCTGTCTGTGGATGACAATATATATATATATATATAAGGTGTCTCAAGATACATGGGACCGATGTTTCCTTTGAGCGTGACACATCAAATCAATGTTGTTTTCTTTTAATTTTTTATTATATCAGATTCCAGGACATGCAATCTTTTTTTGAGTTTCTTGTCTCAGTAATAAATCATTATTATATTAATGGGTTGCAGTTGAGATAGTTTTGAATGATTTTGTCTCCAAATAAGTTGTGACGCAAAATATTTCCCCTCTCTTGTCCAAGGCATTGTGATCAAGGATTAATTGTTGTTATAGTATACTATTTTCAAATTTGAAACAAAAAAGAACACAATATTATCAGTAGTGTTATTAGCAGTCAAATGGGTCCCATGTAAATTGAGGCACTATATATATATATATATATATATATATATATATATATATTGCCAACCTACGTTTAACAAACCAGATCATCAGGATAAATCTGACCACAGAGGGTTGATCCGAATGACATTTTATTAACAAAGCGGCCACTAAAAGATTAAAAATTTAGCATAAAAAGCATTTAAAAAAACACCACGTTCTATTTGCCAAGTAGCCAGGCCTTTTTTACGCCTACGACCTGTTATATCGTGGCAAGGAAGAGATGTGTTATTTTCTCATATGCCGTATCATAAAAACACAACAATAATTAAACAGACGCACGATGATAAAGACGCAGTAATAAACGACGCAGGAAGACTTCTTTATAAATATATTTACCTCTCACTTTATTGCAAGGGTTCGAAAAGGGTTGTTCAAGGTTTTGCGTGTGAGAGGGAGTTGGAGACCGAAGAGAAACTTCAATATTTTGACCTCCACTCCTTATGGCCGTCACGTTGTGTCTTTCTCGTTCTCTTGATGCTCAACCGGAGTCCTGGGGTCCACTCTGCTGGATGCTGGCTTTCTTTACTGCATCTTATCAGCTTCTTCTCTGGACCCCAAACTCCATCGGGGTTCCCGAGGGCCCCCTCGGTCGGGTGTGGATTTCCCTACCACATCTTTCTCCAACTGTCTGGAACTCTACTGGCAACTCCACTGGCCCCCTGGGCGTCGAACTCAACTGGAACCAGAACTCAATTCAACTGGCTCGTCGAACTCAACTGAGTTATATAATCGTTCGACGCCCGCTCGATCTTTGAAATCGAATGTTTAATCGTCATCAAGCGGAAATAACAGTCATGCAGTTCGGAGGTCACTCTCTTCCGGTGCATCACTCTGTAGTGTACCATGGGAATTTTTTAGGTCGTCCCATTTCATCAGCCAATTTCCGCCCACGCGATTTCCTCTCATAACTGCCATTAAAATGTGTCACCTCCTTCCGGTGCATCACCTTGAATGGCATTTTTGGCCGGGTCAAAAGGTCAAAACACAACAGATACACATTGACAGATAAATAGACATATAATTGCATTCAAATGTAAAAATATACAGGTACACATAGGAAGATTATATATATATATATATATATATATCTCACACACACACACACACACACGCACACACGCATACACAGTTATTCCAATAGAAAACAAATACTTTTCAAACTGATTGATGTGGGATCCTAACAGAACAGATACTAATACTCCTGGTCATTGGATCTGGAAATAATGGCAATGAAGGGGTACTCCACATTGATCAGTTCTCCAGAACTAGAGTCTCACCATCAAAAACAGTTTTGCGTTATACCCTCCGAGGTGCCTGTGCTGTTATGGTTATCGTCGTAGGAAATGGACACGGCGACACGAGTTCAAATCCTGGACGAGAATGATTGCATTTCACATAGTACTAATACCCTTGGGAAAGGTATAAATCCAATTATTCTCCCTCCAGCTATGGGTAAATAGTTAGACAGACTAGGTTCTTCAGCTTTGGCGAGGCAACTATTCTAGGAGAAGGAAAACTCTGAATTCAAACCTGTTAAACTCCGCTTAAAAATTTACCTTGTGTCATATCCTGCCCGAGCGGAGGGGTTGGTAAAAATGGTTATACCCCCCGACAACCCTGCAAAATACACCGACTGCACCTCTGAAGAAGGGCAAGAACTCCTTTCTCCAGCGAGTGTCTTGAATTATGACGTTAAACAATCTGATGGTGATGATCCAGTAATGCTGGAGCTTTGGGGAATGCGGAGTACCCCTTCATTGCCATTGCTCCCTGGTTCACTCTGGCCAGGAAAGGTTGTGTGTGTGCGTGCATGTATATATATATATATATATATGTATACGCACACAATTTTAAAGTGTATAGGCTTTTAAAAGCACTGTCCAAATTCTGCATGTACGACAAAATCTTATATATATATATATATATATATGCTATTTTCTTTTTTCTTTTCATCTTGAATGTAATAAGACGAAAATGATACAGTCCCATACGGATCGGACCAGAAACTGAGTGAAAGCGATGTCGGGTATCTCAGCTAGTTTATCTTGTTTTGTTTTTTGTTTTTGTTTTTTTGTTTTCTTTGTTTCTTTTGTTTGTTTGTTTTTTGTTTTTTGTTGGTTTTTTTTGTTTGTTTTTTTTTGTCATTCCTTCCCGCTGTAGCGTTTATTTGTTATGAATTGACTTCTTTTTTTACCTAACTCATTTGATTCTCTCTCTCTCTCTCTCTCTCTCTCTCTCTCTCTCTCTCTCTCTCTCTCTCTCTCTCTCTCTCAGAACCTTTTCCAAGGCCACGAAACCTGTTGTAAATATCAACCAATATCATCTTCATTCTGCCAGCTCAATCCTTAATGAAATTTTTTCCCTCGAAATACTCTCTCTCTCTCTCTCTCTCTCTCTCTCTCTCTCTCTCTCTCTCTCTCTCTCTCTCTCTCTCCGTATCAGGTTTCAAATCTTGTTATCTTCGCATTCTTTACCAGAATCACAAATGAAAACTCCCACCTGATGACCTTTTTCAAAATGAGCGCAAGTCTACTCTTCTCTGAACTCGGCAATCCCGGTGGGGGGGTACGGAAATATTTTTTGCGGGGGGAAAAAAATTTAATGACTGCTGTTTTAAAAGGGAGAAAAAAGTAAAATGTCGGCAAATATTTAATTTGACGTTGATATTTTCATTTTTTTTTCAAGCCATCAGCTGAGTTACTTAAGTTTGCGCTGAAGGATAAAAACAAAAACACACCTCGATTTCAAGTAGTCAAAACATGAAAACTCTTTGGAATCCGTTTACAAATATGGTGACTTCACATAAACTAACTCAAAATACAGGGTGTCTAAAAAAAAAATGTACACACCCTTTAAGCAGTGACAATGTTTTCCAAAAGGAATGATCCAATCTGGAGGCAGCATCCCACAAAACAGCTGCTGTACGGTCACCTACCTCCCATCTCTGAAACCAAGACGAACAAGACATGCGGAACACTGCTGGAGAAGTTAGGGCGAACTCATAAGCGACGTTCTCCTGTGGACCCCTTCATACGGACGAGGAGGTGTTGGATGACCTACTAGAATCTATCTACAACAGCTCTGTACAGACACAGGATGTAGTCTAGAGTACCCGCCGAATACAATGGGCGATGGGCGAATAGCAAGGGAGTCAGGGAAATTCGTGCTAACGGAATGACATCATGATGACACCCAACCTGATAATCTATAGGGTGGAACGATAAAATTGTCGTCCTAAAGAAAACAACACTACAGCTTTATTTTAAAACTTTTATTGAAAAAAATCAATTCAGCTAACTTGATTATGTAGTAGAGCTGACATCTATTCAATGTAGCCGCTTTCAGCCTCAATCACTACCTCGATACGGATCCCGAACTGGGAGCATGCTTTTTCCACAAACACCAGCGGGAGCTCGGCGTCAGCTCGGCGGATGGCGGCGATCAGGCTGGCTTTGGTGTTGTGGGAGGTCATGTTGGTGATGTTCTCGACGTATGACCAAACGAAGTCGTCCAGCGGGTTCAGGTCGGGGGAGGAGGGGCCCAATGAGAGAAGGGTACAAAGTCTTAGCACTCCTTCTGAAGCCAAGCCTGGGTCTCTTTGGACTTGTAGGCTGGCGCCGAGTCCTGCTGCCACCCCCAGGGTCTGCCACTGGCCACCTGATTGTACCAGGGGATCACCACCCTCATCAGTACATCCAGGTACACTTTGGTGTTGACTTTCAAGCCTACATCGAAGATGTGAGGTGACATGATGTGACCCTCACTTGAAACCACACCAAAACCATAACCGTAGACGGGAACTTTGTTTTCATCACCCTGGGCACGTCCCTGTTATTCTTGGTAATCCAGATTTGCATTTTGAGGGTGCTGGCAATCGTCCTGTTGTCATAACTTGGATCGGTAGAGAGCATGTGTTGTACAGCGGCGCATCTTCGATCTCGCTCGTTGAACATTGTGTCACTTTCAGACATGATAGAAGGCTCCTATCGCTCTTGGGATTTGTACACAACTGACCAACAAGTAGATAATCTGCCATAAAAAAAGAAAATCGGTTTTCATTAAACGGAAATGGAATCAGGTCGTCTTTTCTAGGGTGACAATTTTATCGTTCCACCCTGTATTGTTTGCACACAGTGAAATGGTTTCAAGTATTCTTATCTAACACTAATACTCTGATCAAGTGTCCAATCCAAATAACGAAGGCATGTTAATCTTGACTGATTTGATGATAATGACAGGTAAATAATGGATTGTTCTTCCACTCGTTTTTGTTTTGTTTTTTGGGGTTTTTTTTGTTTTAGTGTTTTTGGTTGGGGTTGTTCTCGTTTTTTTTTGGGGGGGGGTAATTTGTTTGTTTGCCTTTTTTTTTTTGTTAATTCTATTTAGACACTGGTGTTTAGCATCGGGAAAAACGAATAAGCCATGACATTTGTTATTAAGTGAATTGGTAATCTATCCAGGCTTTGTATTGGACCACGTTGTTCGCTCTGCCCACGCCATACACACAGACAGACAGAGAGAGAGAGAGAGAGAGAGAGAGATTTACGGAGAACGAATGATAGTCAAAAAGATAGACTTTGGCTGAGAGTTGAATGGGTGACAGGAAAAGAGGTCGACAGTCGAAAGAAGGAAGGAAAGAAGTTAGTTGGCTGGAGAGTGAGTGGAAGAAAGGGAGGACTTTACTGGAGAATGTGTGGGAGGAAAAAAAAGATTTCTCCAGGGAATTGGTCGGAGAGTGAGAGGAAGGAAGGAAGAGTTGAAGAGTGAGTGGAAGGATGGACAGAAGTAAGTAGAGGGAAGGAAGGAAATGAGTGAATGAGTGAGTAGAAGAACGATAAGAAGTGAGAGTGAGAGGAAGGAAGGAAGGAAGGAAGGAAGGAAGGAAGGAAGGAAGTGAGTGAGAGAGTGGAAGGAAGGAAGGAAGGAAGGAAGGAAGTGACTGAGAGAGTAGAAGGAAGGAAGGAAGTGAGTGATAGAGTGGAAGGAAGGAAGTGAGTGAGAGAGAGATTGGAAGGAAGGAAGGAAGGAAGGAAGGAAGGAAGTGAGTGAGTGAAAGTGAGTGAGTGAGTGGAAGGAAGGAAGGAAGGAAGGAAGGAAGGAAGGAAGGAAGGAAGTGAGTGAGTGAAAGTGAGTGAGTGAGTGGAAGGAAGGAAGGAAGGAAGGAAATGAGTGAGAGAGTGAGTAGATGAACGGGAGGAAGTGAGAGTGAGTGGAAGGAAGGAAGGAAGGAAGGAAGGAAGTGAGTGAGTGAGAGAGTGGAAGGAAGTGAGTGAGTGAGAGAGAGAGTGGAAGGAAGGAAGTGAGTGAGAGAGAGATTGGAAGGAAGGAAGGAAGGAAGGAAAGAAGGAAGGAAGGAAGTGAGTGGAAGGAAGGAAGGAAGGCAATGAGTGAGAGAGTGGGTGGAACGAAGGAAGGAAGTGAGAGTGCGTAGAAGGAAGAGAGAAAGTGTTCAGAAATGCTTATATGCCTTCTCACGTTCAACGAAGGCATGAGTCTATACATCCCTTTCTTGATTCCTCGTGATTTTTTATTTATGTCTGATCGGGTCGCGTGTACTTTTCACCCATGAAGTCCACTGGACTCTGGTGCTCAGCAAAAATACGACTACCGCATTCTTTCACCAGATAGAAAAAGCAATTTTTTTTATCTCGTATCTTTAACTCCCCCCTCCAAAATACAGTGCAACGGTTATCTCCATGAGAAAAAAACTGTTGACCAGAGATCAAATCATGGACGAAGCTATTAGTTTTTCGCTTGGCGCTAATGTCCTTTTGCAAAAGGCATGAACCCATCTCTTTTCTCAAGGGTACCCTGGCTTTCTTTAAGTCTTGGTAAAGTGACCAGTCTGGAAGAAGGAAAACTCTGAATTCAGACCGGCTTTACACCGTTTAAAAATTTTTATAGCACAATCGGCTGGGGCCGTAGATTACACCGACAGCGTCTTTGCAGAGGAGTAAGACCCTCCCCCTAAACGAGTGTCCTGGATGTGATACTAAACTATCTGCTAGAGATGCTCTAGCCTCGGAGATTTGGAGAATGTGGAGGACCCCTTCATTGCCATTGCTCCCAGGTCCACTCTACCCTAGTGTGGTAGTACCTGATAAGGTCCTATCTATGGGTCAAATAGAACCGTTTGACATTTAAACTGATTGCAAACAAATGACGTATACTAAATTGAATTGTTTAGAATAGATCTGTTTGATCATTTAACTGTTTGGTTTGGTTTGTTGGGTTTTATGGCATATCAACCTTGGTAGGTTATTTAACGCCAAATCCATTTTTATGTAAATAATCAGTTTTATTTAAAACAATTCACTTTAGCATAAGTACACAGTTTAATGGTCAAAAATATTCGATTTCAAACTATTCAAGCAGTTATATGTAACAATTCAGTTAAGTGTAAATACAGTTTTAATGTCGAAAAAGTTCTATTTCAAATAATTCAGTTAAGCATAAGCACGCAGTTTAAATGTAAGTACAGTTTAATTGTCAAAAACATTTCTATTTCAAGCTATTCAGTTTACTCAAACAATTCATTTTAGCATAAGTATGCTGTTAGTTCTATTTAACCCATAGATAGGGCCCTATCAGGTGCTACCACTCTGGGCCAGAGTGGACCTGGGAGCGATGGCAATGAAGGGGTACTTCGCATTCTCCAAAGTTTCAGCACTGCTGGAACCTCACCATCAGATTGTTTAGTGTCATATCCAGGACACTCGTTAGGTGGGGGGTCTTACTCCTCTGCAGAGGTGCAGTCAGTGTATTCTACAGCCCCAGCTGACTGAGCAACATTTAACTGTGTGTAAACAAATGTCTGGTGTTTAATTGAATTGTTAGCAATACTTGGAACCATTTAATTTTGACCCATATTAAATGACTGATTTTTAATTGAGTTGTTAGTGATACATAGCAATATTGGAAGCATTTAACTTTATTGAATTATACTAAATTGAATTGTTAGAAATAGAACTGTTTGATCATTTAACTGTGTGTAAACAAATGACTGATTTTTAATTGAGTTGTTAGTGATACACAGTAATACTTGGAAGCATTTAACTTCGTTGACTTAAGCTAAACTAAATTGTTCGAAATAGAACTGTTTGATCATTTAATGACTGATTTTTTAATTGAATTGTTAGTGATACAGCAATACGTGGAACCATTTAACTTTGATTATGCTAAACTGAATTGTTATAAATAGAACTGTTAGTGATACAGAGCAACACTAGGAATCATTTAACTGTAAAAACCAATGAGTAATGTTGAATAGAAATATTAGTGTTAAATATGAATACTTGAAACTCTTTGACTATGCGCCTAAATTGAATTATTGGTATGAGAAAGCGATATTTGGAACCACTTGAATGAATACTGTTTAAAAATGTGTAACCACTTCACTGCCTGAAAATAAATGATTAATTTTGAATAGAATTATAAGTGTTAGGTAATAATAAAAGTAAAGTTGACGACTGTAGTCGAGGGCGACCAGAAGGCTCCCTTTTCAATAACTACTACATCGAAGTGTCGGAGAGGGCGCTACTCCTTTCACAGGATTGCTCCACTTTATATATATAAAGAGGATTTGGCATTAAATAACCTACAATGGTTGATATGCCATAAAACCCAACCAAACCAAATCATATATATATTTAATTTATAGTCATCCACGGACAGACTGTTTCGTTCTATCAGAACTTTTCAGTGTGGCTAGACACGCAGGACGCTTGAAGCCGGGATCGAAACCCGTCCAACTTTACGTTAGACTGTGTTTCCATTTTACCAAGCTGACCACGTTGGCTAAGGGAATTTTAAGGTATTTTTATTTTCAGAAACAGCAGCAGCAGCCTTTGTTTACATTTTTTTATACCCTATCGGCTACATATATATGTGGGGATTTAGTCATTAACAGTAAAACTCCCAACCGGATATTGACTCATCGGCTGCCATATACAAAATGTATAAAACGCGTCGCCACGCATAAGGCTCCACGCATCCATCCGGTTAAAAATAATAAAAAAAAGAAAAATAATAAAAAGTAAGGTATCCAATGGGAAGCGGTCGCGCCAAAATTGGAAGGATTTTGGAGTGGCGAATTTGGAGCCGGTGGAGAGAGATAAATACTCAGGTTTTCTGTGAACCAAATGAGAAAAGACAAAAGGAGACACAAGGAAGAACGTAAACACGATAACCAGTAGAGAAGTAACGTCTGCCCTCGAGTTAAGAGCCGAAACTACCTCTCTGCTAATTCCACTACCTGACCATAAAAGAAAGAAAAGAAAAGAAAAGAAAAAGGAATAAGTACTCTTTAAAAACATTCTCCTCCTTTCCCCTGTTTCTTGATATCTGACGTTCCACCACTTCGAAAAATTTACTACTCGCAAAGGGGAACTTCTGAACATTCAAATCCCAGTTGACGTTTTTTTTTTTTTGTTTTATAAAAATTGTTTAATTATTAGATGTTCCTTGTTTGTCTTGTGTTAAATGAAGTTTTTTCTCATTGTATGTTGTAACATTCCAAACCCAACCAACAAGGCCATATATACCACATCGGCTATACATATATTTAATATATATGTATAAAGAGGATTTGGCATTAAATAACCTACAATAGTTCATATGCCATAAAAACACAACCCAACCAGCCTAAGAAAATTATTGAACAGTTCTATTCGACTCATCCAAATGACCCTAACAGGTACTTCCAATACAGATCAAAGCGGATCTGGTCTATTAATTGATTGATTTTTTTAACAGCACGTCAACCAGTCTCGGGTTGTTTTATGACTAGGGGTTAGAGAATTGCGTTTTTTGTGTTGTTGCTTAAGAATCTTTTGCACACGGTCCTATCCGATACGAATAATTTTCAAATGGATCTATTTGATCCATAATAATTTTCAAATGGATCTATTTGATCCATGATAATTTTCAAATGGATCTATTTGATCCATACATGGAACCCTAAAATGTACTAACACTCCAGCTCAGTGGATCTCAGAGTAATGGCAATGAAGGGGTAACTCCACATATCTCTCCATTTCTCCAGAATTTGAGCCTTATCATTTGTTATTGTTCATGATCGTGCTCAGAACATGAGGTCTTACCTCTATGGAGGAAATACAGGCGATATATATATATATATATATATATATATATATATATATATATATATATATATAATGGACCTATTCATTTTGAAATATTTACTTTTTTCTCTCTTTAGCCCAACAAAAAAAGAAAAAAAATGTTATATATATATATATATATATATATATATGCACAGACTGTTTCGTTGAATTACAACTCATCAGTGTGGCTAGACACGCGAGATGCCTTCAGTTGGGATTGAAACTCGGTGAACGATACGTCAGCCTTATAACACAGCCATCAGCTATATATATATATATATATATATATAAATTTCCTTCCCCCCCCCCACCTCGTGCGTTGAGGATTCTAGTGGTGAATTTGCAAGCTACTACATAAGCTGAAACGCAGTAGCTCTTCTCATGGATTGAGCACTCCCGGTAGCAGATAACGTATATGTAAAATGATGTACATAAAAAATTCCTTCACAAACGCAGAGAATGGTGATGGTCTGAAATAAGATATCTGACTGACATAAAGTTAGGCGGGTTTCGATTCCAGCTTGAACCATCTCGCGTGTCTAGTCACTCGGAAGAGTTGTGATGAAACGAAACAGTCTGTCTGTGGATGACGCTATATATATATATATATGTCCACAAAGAGATTCTTATTTTTTTAAAGAATTATTTATTTCGTTCTTACATACGTGTATGTTTCCAGCTTGATGCTTTCGTCAAAGAACATATGTGGCATAAGGCCATGTGAATGGGGTTCTCAATGAGACTCGAACAAACTCGTGTTCGTTAGTAGAATGTTTTTTCAGGTTTTGTAAGGGTTTATATAGAGGTCTATTCTCTCTTTCCCTTTCTCAGTGTGCCTATTTTATCCGTTTTAACCTTCAATTGGTCTTCGATATTTGATAAAGTTTTTGTTTTATTCTCCGTGTGTCTGTGTGTGTGTCTGTTAAAGTGGTTTCGGGTTCTACTTACATTTATTTGTGTGCGTATGTATGTGGTTTGGGCTTGATTGTTCCTCTATGTGTGGGGGGTATTGTGTGTGTTTTTTTTCTTTTTTTGTTTTTGTTTTTGTTGTGTGGTTTAAAATTTGCGTGTATCATCAGATCGTTTTCTAACCCTTTCATGACTATTGCTATATATCAAATGAAAAAAAAAGACTATTGACAACATGATGGTATTTAAAATGTCTCTGGAGACCAGCTGTCAATATGAAACCTAAAATGTATTCCTTCCAAAAATTGTCTGCTTAATTCTTTAAAAAAAAATGAATTAAGCATTCAAGATTTACTTTCTTTTCTATTTTATTTTATTTCATTTTATTTTATTTCATTTTATTTTCTAACAGAACCTTAACTAAATCTGGTTCGTTGAGAAATTTCAATCAATTTTTTTTTTTTTTTGTCTCATTTTGTTTTCGTTTGTACTTCTGATGAGAAGGAAAAGGTATAATTTCAAAATATATATTTATGAACATTTGTTGATTGAGAAACTCTTTTCTCAAATCAATCAATAGAACTGTTACTATTTTCTAGGATTTTAAATTGAAGACAGGTTTTTTGTTTATTTGTTTCATTGCGTTTTTTTTTTCCTATTTGACATTCTCTAAGTGCTAATCAAACTGTCTCTAGAAAGAAATAAGAATGTCAACAATGAATAAAAGTTATGTCTGCCTTTTCCAAGAAATTTTTGGCTTCTTTTAGACATTCCTGCCTATCTTATAAGTGTAGCAGCAGCAGTCTTTGTTTCTACGCTGACTACAATTCATAGCGAATAGTTGAAAAATTGTGTTTTTGAGGTAAAAAACTTGCACGCTAATCTGTCTGATTATGTGCCCGGTATATGTTGTAGTTTTTGTTGAATGATACAGAAGGCTGGGAGGAGACACCCCCCCACACACACACACACCGGCGTAATAGATAGTGTTGAACTGGGGCCTCAATGTGTTCGAATTCCAGTCGCCTAAGTACGTTCCTTCTCGGACTCTTACCTTGGGGTAAGATATGAATGTAACATATTGACCTCCGACCCAGCCGTCGATCAAGGAACAGGTGCATCCGGTCGAAGATATCAGGGTATAACCTTGACTGTGGACGGGTTGAATTGGGTGCAGATATGACGCCCACAAGAAGCAGATGAACGTCAAACAATGATATAACCCGGTGCGACAGGAAGTTCAGTGAGTTAGAGTCAGTTAGTTGGAGACAGATGCTGTAGAGAGAACCAGCACCCAGCAGAGGGCTATGGGCCCTCAAGACCCCCGATTGAGCAGCCCAGTGGAACGAGAAAAAAATGCTGCTAAAGACAAAGGTACTGGGGGTGAATATATTACAGTTTTCTCAGTCTCCAACTCACCTCTCACACATAACCCTTTCGCAACCATTTCTAATAAAGAGTGAGAGGTATATTTTTCTAAAGAAGTGTTTTCGTTCGTCATTATTGTTGATTTTGTTTCCGCATGTATATATCTATTGTTGGTTGTGACTATGCAACATGAATCCCTTCTGTTGGTTGAATAATATCACTGCTGTTCTTCTACAAGGCTTGCTTTGGCATTAAATAACCCACAACGTTTTATATGCTATAAATCATAGAAACCAAAACCGTCTATTACTGTTCCTATCAGTTCTTTCTGGGTGAGGCTGAGAACATTTTGAATGACCATTATAGTATCACTACTGATCTTCGACAAGGATGGCTTTGGTGTTAAATAACCCACAAAGGTTGATATGCCATTGAAGTACCCATGGTGTAATGGTTATCGTCGTAGGAAATGGACATGGCAACACGAGTTCAAATCCTGGACGAGACTGATTGCATTTAACATAGCACTAATGCCCTTGGGAAAGGTATGAATCCAATTATTCTCCCTCCAGCTATGGGTAAATAGTAGGGCAGACTAGGTTTTTCAGGCAACTAGTCTGGAAGAAGGAAAACTCTAAATTCAAACCTGTTAAACTCCGCTTAAAAATTGACCTTGTGTGGGTGGGGTGGTGGTAAATATGGATATGCCGTTAAACAAAGAAGCCTTAAATAGTACCACTACTGTTCTTCAACAAGGATGGCTTTGGCATTAAATAATCCATAAAAGTTGATATGCCATTAATCAAAGAAACCAAGAGATAGGAGGGATTACTTTCGGTTCCTCCTCCCCCCACCCCTTTCTTCTCAGATCTCGTAACCTAGTTAGGTCCTAGTGTTGTATTCATGTCAAGTGTCTTAGGCAAGAATAGCCTGTCGGAGCCCATCCCTCTCCAGGTCACCAACTGGGCAAAGTATGAATTCAATTATTCTCCCACCAGCTATGGATAAATAGTTGGCCAGACTGCGCTCTTTAACCTTGCTATGGCAACCAGTCTAGGAGAAAAAAAACTCTGAATTCAAACCTGTTAAATAAAATTCGCTTAAAAAAACTGACCTTGTGTCGCATCTCACTTGCGTGGAGGGGTTGGGTAAATGCATTTATTAGAGTCGTGTGACCTAGCGTTCTAAGACGCTGATTTTAAACACCAATGTCCTCGGAAGCACGGGTTCGATTCTCCTCACCGTCAAATTCGTTGAGTTACGTACGTTGCGTAACGTAATGTTTAGTTAATAGACTGATTTTGGTGAATCAGATTCCCACTCAGTGGTTCATAGGCTCAATGCAGTAAATGTAATTTATAACCAGCGTCCCTTTTTATATCTGCAAAAACCTATTTTAGGGATCACCATCAGTTGCTTAATTTTAATTTGCTTAATTTCGTTTTGTATTAAATTAAGTCACAGGGAACCAAAAAAAGAAGGCTAATAAAATATTATTCTTTCAAAAAATAAAAATAAAATAAAATATAGGAGACTTGACGAATGGAAAGTTGAAATATTTAAAGATCAGAAGGTTCTTTCCATAGAGCTAATGACAACCCTCAATCTTCTCGTTCTTGTCCTGTCAATCGTGGATTTTCTTTGATTTTGGCCCGCAGGTTTGTGCCCTGAACTAGACTCTAAACGGAATCCAGACCTGAGGTTCCAATGTTATTTAGTGGCTCCCTCCCAGTTGTGTGGCCGACAACAAAAGGCTAATCTGGAGAACTCTCGTGGTAAATGCGAGAGCTGGTCACACACGAGATTAGAAGTTTTCGGGGTGGGGGGTTAAAGGATGGCGCATTTTGTTAATTACCAGGAGAGACAAGTAACGACCTAAATTTTGGGGCTTGCGAAACTGCACCCCCCTCATGGGTAGTGGATTATGAATTGTCAAAAAATAGACCTTTCCTTCATAAACTTGAAAATACCACTTCACCTTTTCCAGTTAAATTATCCCTCTGCAAAGATGCAATCAGTGTATTCTGCACCCCCAGCCGACTGAGCCAATTTAACTGTGTGTATCAACAAAATATGTTTACAAATCCTATATATTTCATATATATGAATAAAAAAAAGAATTTGGCATTGAATAATCCACAAGGGTTGATATGTCATAAAACCATCCAAACCGATTCGTTATCAGTTACGTGACGCTAAAATTATTTAGAAAGGATTATTTAGTTACTTTAAACCATATGATTGTGTACAAATTATTAGAACTAGATAGGAATACTTGAGACCATACAACTGAGTGCAAATTATGTGTATTGGGTGGGATTATCTAATATGATATAACGGTGCAAACAAATAATTATAAAGGTGCAATTTAAATAAAATCAAGGGAATATTGAAGAGACAGTTATGATTGCAATCAAACATTTAGAAATAGTCTCGCACACTAATTCGTTGAGAAACAGAAAACAAAATAGTCTCGGGCTCTAATTCGTTGAGAAAAACAGAAATAGTCTTGCACTCTAATTCGTTGAGAAACAAAACAGAAATAGTTTTGTGCCCTAATTGATTGAGAAACAGAAAACAGAAATAATCCCACGCTCTAATTCATTGAGAAACAGAAAAAAAATATAGTCTCGCTCTCTAATTCGTTCAGAAATAGAAAACAAAATAGTCTCGGGCTCTAATTCGTTGAGAAAAAACAGAAATAGTCTCGCACTCTAATTCGTTGAGAAACAGAAAACAGAAATAGTCTCGTATCCTAATTCGTTGAGAAACAGAAAACAGAAATAGTCTCGTGCTCTAATTCGTTGAGAAACGGAAAACAGAAATAGTCTCGTGCCCTAATTCGTTGAGAAACGGAAAACAGAAATAGTCTCGTGCTCTAATTCGTTGAGAAACAAAAAACAGAAAACAGAAATAGTCTCGTGCTCTAACACGTTGAGAAACAGAAAAAAAATACCTACAAACAAGTTGAGCGATTTGGCTATTTATAGTTTTCAGTAGCGGTTTTGAATTTTTTTTTTCTCCCTTGATACCGCAGTTTTCAATTCGGTCTTTCGGTTTTCATTTCAGTATTTTAGCTTTCTAAGGAAAACATTCGTTTTCTTATGTAATAATTGTATTTCCAATCTATATCTGATTTCGTTTGAGATTGCCAAATTTGCAACTTAGTCCGTTTAACTTACAATTTCTCGTGTCCAATTTCTGATCCAATCTTCAAAATATTTATATGGCTAGAAAGAAAAGAAAATAATATTTCTAAATAAAATAAAATCTAACATTAAGGTGAAACTGGCAACTATTTTTAATTTTTGTTAAAGTTTTTTATTTAACTGAAATAAACATGATGTATTTCTTTTGTCTCTATTTGAAAATAATAGGAAAGATTTCCAAGTGTCATATCTGTCATAGTCCCTCTTCTCTTCTTCGTTTCTTTAGTAAACAAATAGGTTTCACATTTATTTACTAAAACTAATCAATTAAAGGGTTTTTTTAATCACTTTTTCAGTTTTTTCCTCTTACTATGTTAATAAAATTTCATTTTATTAAAATCTGAAAATCTTTTTTCAATAGTGTTTCTTTGGACATGGTCACTCAGTAGTGATAGCATTAAACCGAACGATTTCGGTTTCGTAAAAAATTCGATGCGGTTTCACAGTGTAAAGATGAAACCGAAAAAAGTCGGTTTTTCGGTTAAACCACCCATCTCTACTACAAACTATTCTTTTAAAAATCACATACATTAAAAAGAAAAGATATGTTTTCAAATAATCCAAAGGGGTTGATATGCTACTAGATAATAGCAAAACTGTTTAGAAATGAATCAAGTTTCGACATTAAATAACCCATAAGAAGTTGATATGCCGTTAAACAAATAAACCAAGCCAAACCAAACTTAACCAATATACACATGCTGTGTAACTAGTGATATCAGAATTTATTGACCAAATTTTTTTTTCTAGCATTAAATTTTTTAATATATCTTGTGTTTATTTGATAAGCAGAATATTAATTGTAACTGGACTCGGTAGACCTGATTGTAATCGCTCTCTCCGTCAAGTGCTGGGAGTAACGCGAGATATGTACGACTGGCCTCAATTCAGTTTTCCTTTAAGAGAAACATGCCGTAACAATTCAAAAGAACCCATTTACCACTAGCTTGGGAAAGATGGATTCCTGCCTTTCTCAAGAGCACTGACTCGAAGTGAAACACTTATAGCTTCGACTTATATATATATATACATAGAGAGAGAGATAGAGAGAGATATATTAATATATATATATATATATATATATATATATATATATAGAGAGAGAGAGAGAGAGAAAGATAGATATAGATATAGAGAGAGATATATATATACAGATATATATATATATATATATATATATATATATATATATATAAAAGTTGGCGACCATAGTCGAGTATTTGTCGCTGCCCCCCACCAGACACGACTTGACACAAGGTCAAAAGCCCGAAGACCGATTAAAGTGGGGATAAAGGGGAGGGGAGGTCGGGAACGAGCCGAGACTCGAACCCTGCTTGTCTGTGCTGCTCATCGGCTCACTTAGTGCAATGTGAGCCTGATGAGGCAAGCAGTTTCACGAACCCAAATGTGGGTCCGGGCACGTATGACAGTTTGCGGCTTAAACTAGACGCATGGTCTAGTGCCGTACAAGGTGGGGGACAAAGGAGACAAAAATGCAGCTCGCCCACCCGAAGGTAGCCTAGTCGAAACTAGGTGCCTAATTAAAGGCCCCAAGTCTGCCATTGTTCCTTTTCCAGGGCCACGCTCCGGACCGAAGTCCAGAACAGGCCCCGGGGCGCTCGCCATAGTCGAGGGTAACCCGAAAGCTCCCTTTTCGATAGCTACTACACCAATGTGTAGGGGAGGGCGTTAATCCTTTCCCTAGATTGCTCTACTTTACCCTTGATCCGTACCTTATAATGCTGAGTGTTAAGCAAGGAGGCATCAAGTACCATTTTTTGAGTCTTTGGTATGACTCGACCTGGGATTGAACCCAGGTCTCTCGGGCCATTGGCGAACACTCTAACCCCTTGACCAATGTCCGGTATAGATAGATAGATAGATAGATAGATAGATATGAAAAGGGCGAGATAGATAGATTGATAGATAGATAGATAGATAGAGAGAGAGAGAGAGAGAGAGATAATGAATCTAATTTTCTACATAATTGATCTCCTAATTATACAAATTCTCTAAGTAGTCGACTTTCTAAAATAAAAAGGTTATAGAATCGAATTTTTAAAAATCAATAGTCTCCAAACTTTTAAAAGAGGAAAGAGACTGCGAAAGAGACTGAGAGAATATTACGAAAACAAATTGTTATTATTTACTGTATCGATAGTCGATGACGTCAACACTAAATTGGTAATTACTTCAACTCATGTATGGAAGCTCTAAAACTTCTTATTCTCTGATTCGCGATTTCCACGTAATTGAAAATTGGCTCTCAGTGTAGAAAAGAACGTCACTATCAGAAAATGTCTAACTTTTTAATTATAAAAGAATAAGATATCCAAACTTGCTTTTTGTTATTTGAAATTTACTTTGCTTAGTCTAATATTTAGTTTGGTTTTATGGCATATCAACCATTGTAGGTTTGTTGTATACAATATATATATATATATATATATATATATATATATATATATATATATATATATATATACAAACACATATGCTTGTCCAGTCGGCTAGGCTGTAGAATACACCGACTGAACCTCTGCAGAGGGGTAAGACCTCCCCCCCCCAACGAGAGTCCTAGATATGACACTAAACTGTCTGATGGTGACTCCAGTGATGCTGGGGCTCTGGGGAATGTGGAACACCCCTTCATTGCCATTGCTCCCAGGTCCACTCTGAACAGGAGTGGTAGCACCTGATAGGGCCCTAATTACTGGGTTAAATAGAACTTACGGCATACTTATGCTCAACTGAATTGTTTAACTAAACTGAATAGCTTGAAATAGAAATGTTTTTGACAATTAAACCGTACTTACATTTAAACTGTGTGCTTATGCTAAACTGAATTATTTGAAATTGAACTGTTTTTTAACATTGAAACTGTATTTTTACTAAACTGATTTGTTTAATATAGAACTGTTTTGCCATTCAACTGTGTAAACAAAATCAGTACTTATACAAAACTGAATTAGAACTTTTTGACTAAATTGAATAGCATGAAATAGAAATGTTTTTCACAAACTGTACTTACACTTAAACTGCGTACATATCCTAAACTGAATTGTTAGAAAAAGAACTACTTTCATAAACTGTACTTACATCTAAACTGCGTGCTTATGCTCAACTGAACTGTTTGCAATTGAACTGTTTTCGACATTGAAATTGTACTTACACTAAACTGAATTGTTTAATGGAGAACTGTTTTGACATTTAAGTGTATAAACAAAATCTGTACTTACATTAAACTTAATTAGCTAAATTAGAACTGTTTGACGAAGCTGAATAGCTTGAAGTAGAAATGTTTTTCACAATTAAACTGTACTGTAAATTGTTTGAAATAGAACTGAATATTTACATAAAAATGGATTTGGCGTTAAATGACCAACAAAGGTTGATATACCATAAAACCCAACCAACACGCAAACACATATGCCAATACAAATACACAGGTAGGCGGACTCTTTCGTTTCAGATACGAACGGGTTTATTAATTCCTGGCTTCCGTCCGTGGCGACACGAGAAGAGACACAATTCTTAAGTCTTTGTAAACCATACTGTATGAACACGCGGCGCATCTTGTGATGTTAAGATCTCAATTCATCTCAGCCGATCTCAGTTCATCTCTGCCGGTCGAGATCCAAAAACTCAACAGCATGACTTAACGGTAGAAAACCCAGCTTCACCTTCAACGGTCGAATACTCAACTGCCGTCTTTTCAAAATCCTCAAATTCTCAGGACCATCTCTTCTGGGCATGACGTCATCCACACGTCATCCCTTGGGAAAGGTATGAATCCAATTATTCTCCCTCCAGCTATGGGTAAATAGTAGGACAGACTAGGTTCTTCAGCCTTGGTTAGGCAACTAGTCTAGGAGAAGGAAAACTCTGAATTGAAACCTGTTAAACTCCGCTTAAAAGATTGACCTTGTGTCATATCCTGCCCGAGCGGAGGGGTTGGTAAATAGGATGACGGCATCTACACTCCAGTCTCATTTCCTGTCTGGGGGTTTATTATGACAAATGATGATTGTCATATCCTTTGCGCACGAGTGTAACTGCACTTGGACAAAGAGATCCAAAGTTCAAAGTTCAAAGCCAAAACTTAAATATATAACAGATTATTTAAAGCCAAATCCTCATTATACATACATATTCAGTAAATGACTGGGTTTACTTTCATGGCATATCAAACCTTGCAGGTTATTTAATGCCAAATCCTATTTATACTTACATATTGAATATATATATATAATTTGTTAATATATATTGTAGAAAACATTCTTAAACGAGCCTGAGCAATTTTTTGCACACAGTTAAATGGTTTCAAGTATTGACCTATAACAGTCATAATTCAACATCAGTCATTTGTTTGCCCACTTGGCTTGTTTTATTTGACCCATAGATAGGACCCTATAAGAGTGGACCTGGGAGAAATGGCAATAAAGGAGTACTCCGCATTCCCCAAATCTCTAAGCGGGGATATCCTCATGGTGTAATGGTTAAAGCGATGGACTGCGGAATCGTAGTAAAGCGCTATTATGTTCGCGCTATTATGTTCACTTTCGGGCAAATACCCTTGGGAAAGGTATGAACCCCCTTTTCCTCCCAGCTATGGGTAAAATAGTTCCACAACTGTTCTTCTAGGAGAATGGCTTTGGCATTAAATAACCTACAAAGGCTGATATGCCATTAAACAAAGAAACCAACCCAAATCTCTAAGCCTGGAACCTCGCTATCGGATGGTCTAATGTTATATTGAGAATACTCGTTGGTGGGTGATCTTACCCTTCTGCAGAGATGCAACCGACTGGGCTAACAGTGTGTGGGATATATATATATATATATATATATATATATATATATATTTGGAGGTGCCGTGGTGTAATGGTTATCGTCGCAGGAAATGGACACGGCGACACGAGTTCAAATCCTGGACAAGACTAATTGCATTTTCACATAGCACTAATACCCTTGGAAAAGGTATGAATCCAATTATTCTCCCTCCAGCTATGGGTAAATAGTAAGGCAGACTAGGTTCTTCAGCTTTGGTGAGGCAACTAGTCTAGGAGAAGGAAAACTCTGAATTCAAACTCCGCTTAAAAAATTGACCTTGTGTCATATCCTGCCCGAGCGGAGGGGTTTGGTAAATATGATATATATATATATATATATATATATATCCACATGTTCGTAGGGTGATGATTATCGTCAGTGATGAAGTGAAAACTGCAGTGATGAAAATTATAGTATGTATAGTATGAAGACCACACTTGCCGATTGATAATATCCTCCCTCAGCCAATGACAATGTTCGACCACACGTAAGCATCAGGACAAGGGGGACAATCACCACATTCGAGTGGACAATTTTACCATTTCCTCAATACTCACCTGACTATCATCTTTTTGACCCCATTGTAACATACCCATGATATCTGGAATACACGACATTCACGAAATTGGTTCAGGTACGAAACTTTATTACATTTGAGTTAAACGTTTTTCGACATGAGGAGAGAGAGACACAATCTTCCTATGCTGACTGCTTTTACATCGTCAGCTCTCAACCCAACCAACGCGCGGCGCCCGTAGCGCACAAAGTTGTCTGGCCTCGCCCAGGTCTGAATCTCAACCCCCTCGTTCGGAGGCAAGAACTCAACTCCCTGCTTTTTCTCAAATCCCAAAATCCTCTGCCCACGCTTCCGGTGCGTGACGTCACTCACATCTCCTGGTTTCAATTCCTATCTGGGATTTTTATTTTAACATCTCTGAATAACCCATCCTCTCCGCGCGCGCACGTGAACACCTGGGTTAATGTTGCACCTAACTAACCCATGCGCTAAGGTTCTCAGTCTAACTAAACCGAAAGGCAAGATATATAAAACGAAATCCCCACCGCAATTATATTACACCATGAAAGAGAGTTTAAGATGCAAACATTATGCCAGTGATGAGAAAGGGAAAACTGTACTGATGAAGTGGTTCAAAGATCAGTCAACAGAATTTTACGAGACAAAAAAATACATGCTCTCATTCAAAGCCGGAAAAATGATATTGAGAGAAACGGTAACTATGTTTAGAGGTAGGGATGTGATCCACAGCTTAATCTTGACGTATGATACATGTTCCTGTGTCGCTAATTATTCCTGTACTAAAGGAGAAATTCATTTCTTTTTGATTCCCCCTCATAATTCTATTAGACGCTTAGATGAGACCCTAAAAGATACAACCACTTCGGTTCTGAGTGGGCCTGAGAATAATAGCAATGAAGAAATACTCCACATTGCCTAAGGCTCCAGGACTGGAGATTCACCATCTGATTATTTAAATGTGCCCGTGGTGTAATGGTTATTGTCGTAGGAAATGGACACGGCGACACGAGTTCAAATCCTGGACGAGGCTGATTGCATTTCACATAGTACTATAACCCTTGGGAAAGGTATGAATCAAATTATTCTCCCTCCAGCTATGGGTAAATAGTAGGTCAGACTAGGTTCTTCAGCCTTAGTGAGGCAACTAGTCTAGAAGGAAAACTCTGAATTCAAACCTGTTAAACTCCGCTTAAAAATTGACCTTGTATCATATCCTGCCCGAGCGGAGGGGTTGGTAAATAGGATCCGATTGTTTAAATGTCATATCAAAACATTCATGGATTGGGATTTTACTCCTCTGAAGAGATGCAATCGCTGTATACTCCATCCCCAGCCGACAGGGCGGTCTTCTACAAGAATGGTTTTGGCATGAAAGAACCCACGAAGGTTGATATGCCATTAGAAAAAAACAATTTAAAAAACTATAGCTATTAAATTCTAATTTTCTTACATAAAAGCATCAATATCATCTTACGACCTGGGTTACTCTTCACTTTACTTTGCCCAGTCGGCTGGGGCTGTAGAATACACCAACTGCCTCTCAGCAGAGGGGTCAAACCCCGCCCAACGACTGTGCTAGATATGACACTAAACAATCTGATGGTTAGGTTCCAGTAGTACAGGAGTTTGTGGGAATGCGGAGTATCCCTTCACTGCCATTACTCCCAGGTCCACTCTGGCCCGGAGTGGTAGCTCCTGATTGGTTGGTTGGTTGAGTTTTAAGGCATATCAACCTTTGTATGTTATTTAACACCAAATCCATTTTTATGTAAATAATCAGTTCTATTTCAAACAATTCAGTTTAGCATGAGAACACAGTTTTTCAAAAACATTTCTATTTCAAGCTATTCCGTTTATTCAAAGAGATCTAATTCAGGTAAGTATAAATACAGATTTTGTTTACACACAGTTAAATGTCAAAAAAGTTTTATGTTAAATAATTCAGTTTTGTGTAAATACTGTTTCAATGTAAAAAAACAGTTCTATTTCAAATGCTTCAGTTTAGCATAAGCACGTAGTTTAAATGTAAGTACGGTTTAATTGTCAAAAATATTTCTATTTCAAGCTATTCAGTTTTATCAAACAATTCAGTTTAGCATAAGTATGCCGTTAGTTCTATTTAATCCATAGATAGGGCCCTATCGGGTGCTACCACGCCAGGCCAGAGTGGACCTGGGAGCAATGGCAATGAAGGGGTGCTCCATATTCCCCATAGCCCCAGTGTCATATCCAGAACACTCATTGGGGGGGTCTTATCCCTCTACAGAGGTGCAATCAGTGTATTCTACAACCCTAGCCGACTAAGGAAGCACCTTTATAGGGCCCTATGGATGGGTCAAATAAACTAAACTGTACTTATGCTAAACTGAATCGTTTGAAATGGAACTGTTTTTTATATTGAAACTGTACTTATGCTAAATTAAACTGACTGAAATAGACCTATTTTGACATTTAACTGTGTAAACATGAATCTATACGTCTGCTAAACTGAATTGTTTGAAATAGAACTTTTTCATGAATAAAAATGGACTTGGCATTAAATGACCCACAACAGTTGATGTGCCATAAAACCAAAGCAAACAAATCTTTGATTTACCCGTAACTGATGTTTGGGGAAGGTGGTTTCATACTCTGTTGCGCAATTTCACTTCCTACTCAACCGAGTTCAGACACGCCTCTATTTGCTATCCCTTCTCCTATCAGCACGGCTTAAATATGCTGTGTCCCGTAAAAAGGGTTTAGACCCACTCCCCAAAAAGTATGGGTGTGTACTGATTATAGCAGTAAACTCCATCTGGTGAGGCCTCACTTACTGAGCTCAAAGAGTGTTGAGTACATCTTGATTGCCTCCGACCTGTTGTGGTAATATCCGTTTGGGTACAATTTATGGGTAAAAAATATCTCTATGAAATTTATTTGTATTCGATAGGAATCCTCATCGAGTCTTGCTGATGACACGGACTTTTCTCTCTTACCATCTAACTCTATCGTCCATTGCTCCTGGTAGGTCCTCTCGATTCCATCCAATATCCATACAGACCTTATGTAAGTCCTTGCTGGTCAGCCACCACGGGTGCGTCCATGTGTAGGAGTCCATTACTGTAAATTATTTGTAATAACAGAAGTTACTAAAAACTCTAATTGTTTACTAAGGTTTATTATTATTAGTTACTTGAAATCATAGAAAAGTAAATTATTTGCATTAAGAATAGTTACTTGAAGCTAAAATTGTTTACTATGGATTATTATTATTAGTTACTTGAAATCATATAACTGTAAATTATTTGTATTAAGAATAGTTACTTGAAGCTAGAATTGTTTACTAAGGATTATTATTAGTTACTTGATATCATATATCTGTAAGTTATTTGTATTAAGAATAGTTACTTGAAGCTAGAATTGTTTACTAACGATTATTATTATTAGTTACTTGAAATCATATTGCTGTAAATTGTTTGTATTAAGAATAGTTACTTGAAGCTAGAATTGTTAACTAAGGATTATTATTATTAGTTACTTGAAATCATAGAACTGTAAATTTTTTATATTAAGAATAGTTACTTGAAGCTCGAATTGTTTACTAACGATTATTATTAATATTAGTTACTTGAAATCCTAGAACTGTAAATTATTTGTATTAAGAATAGTTACTTGAAGCATGAAGTCTTTACTCAGGATTATTATTATTAGTTACTTGATATCATATAACTGTAAATTATTTGTATTAGGAATAGTTACTTGAAGCTAGAATTGTTTACTAAGGATTATTATTATTATTAGTTACTTGAAATCATACAACTGTAAATTATTTGTATTAAGAATAGTTACTTGAAGCTAGAATTGTTTACTAACGATTATTATTATTATTAGTTACTTGAAATCATATAACTGTAAATTATTTGTATAAAGAATAGTTACTTGAAGCTCGAATTGTTTACTAACGATTATTATTAATATTAGTTACTTGAAATCATAGAACTGTAAATTGTATTAAGAATAGTTACTTGAAGCGAGAATTGTTTACTAAGGATTATTATTATTAGTTACTTGTAATCATAGAACTGTAAATTATTTGTATTAAGAATAGATACTTGAAGCTAGAATTGTTTACAAAGGATTATAATTAATAGTTACTTGATATCATATAACTGTAAATTATTTGTATTAAGAATTGTTACTTGAAGCTAGAATTGTTTACTAAGGATGATTATTATTAGTTACTTGAAATCATAGAACTGTAAATCATTTCTATTAAGAATAGTTACTTGAAGCTAGAATTGTTTACTAAGGATTATTATTATTATTAGTTACTTGAAATCCTATAACCGTAAATTATTGGCTTAAGAATAGTTACTTGAAACAAGAATTGTTTACTAAAGATTATTATTATTAGTTACTTGAAATCATAGAACTGTAAATTATTTGTATTAAGAATAGTTACTTGAAGCTAGAATTGTTTACTAACGATTATTATTATTAGTTACTTCAAATCATAGAACTGTAAATTATTTCTATTAAGAATAGTTACTTGAAGCTAGAATTGTTTACTAAGGATTATTCTTATTATAAGTTACTTTAAATCATAGAACTGTAAATTATTTGTATTCAGAATAGTTACTTGAAACTAGAATTGTTTACTAAGGATTATTCTTATTATAAGTTACTTGAAATCATAGAACTGTAAATTATTTGTATTAAGAATAGTTACTTGAAGCTCGAATTGTTTACTAACGATTATTATTAATATTAATTAATTGACATCATAGAACTGTAAATTGTATTAAGAATAGTTACTTGAAGCTAGAATTGTTTACTAAGGATTATTATTATTAGTTACTTGAAATCATAGAACTGTAAATTATTTGTATTAAGAATAGATACTTGAAGCTAGAATTGTTTACTAAGGATTATTATTATTAGATACTTGAAATCATAGAACTGTAAATTATTTCTATTAAGAATAGTTACTTGAAGCTAGAATTGTTTACTAAGGATTATTATTATTAGTTACTTGAAATCATAGAACTGTAAATTATTTGTATTAAGAATAGTTACTTGAAGCTAGAATTGTTTACTAAGGATTATTATTATTAGTTACTTGAAATCATAGGACTGTAAATTATTTATATTAAGAATAGTTACTTGAAGCTAGAATTGTTTACTAAGGATTATTATTATTAGTTACTTGAAATCCTATAACCGTAAATTATTGGCTTAAGAATAGTTACTTGAAACAAGAATTGTTTACTAAAGATTATTACTATTAGTTACTTGAAATCATAGAACTGTAAATTATTTGTATTAAGAATAGTTACTTGAAGCTAGAATTGTTTACTAAGGATTATTATTATTAGTTACTTGAAATCATAGAACTGTAAATTATTTGTATTAAGAATAGTTACTTGAAGCTAGAATTGTTTACTAAGGATTATTATTATTAGTTACTTGAAATCATAGGACTGTAAATTATTTATATTAAGAATAGTTACTTGAAGCTAGAATTGTTTACTAAGGATTATTATTATTAGTTACTTGAAATCATAGAACTGTAACTTATTTGTATTAAGAATAGTCACTTGAAGCTAGAATTGTTTACTAAGGATTATTATTATTAGTTACTTGAAATCATAGAACTGTAAATTATTTGTATTAAGAATAGTTACATAAGCTATAATTGTTTACTAAGGATTATTATTATTATTAGTTACTTGAAATCCTATAACCGTATATTATTTAGCTTAAGAATAGTTACTTGAAGCCAGAATTGTTTACTAAAGATTATTATTATTAGTTACTTGAAATCATAGAACTGTAAATTATTTGTATTAAGAATAGTTACTTGAAGCTAGAATTGTTTACTAAGGATTATTATTATTAGTTACTTGAAATTATAGAACTGCAAATTATTTGTATTAAGAATAGTTACTTGAAACTAGAATTGTTTACTAACGATTATTATTATTAGTTACTTGAAATCATATAACTGTAAATTATTTGTATTAAGAATAGTTACTTGAAGCTAAAATTGTTTACTAACGATTATTATTATTAGTTACTTGAAATCATATAACTGTAAATTATCTATATTAAGAAGAGTTAAATGAAGGTAGAATTGTTAACTAAGGATTATTATTAGTTACTTGAAATCATATAACTGTAAATTATTTGTATTAAGAATAGTTACTTGAAGCTAGACTTGTTTACTAACGATTATTATTATTAGTTACTTGATATCATAGAACTGTAAATTATTTGTATTAAGAATAGTTACTTGAAGCTAAACTTGTTTACTAACGATTATTATTATTAGTTACTTGAAATCATATAACTGTAAATTATTTGTATTAAGAATAGTTACTTGACGCTAGAATTGTTAACTAAGGATTATTATTAGTTACTTGAAATCATATAACGGAAAATTATTTGTATGAAGAATAGTTACTTGAAACTAGAATTGTTTACTAAGGATTATTATTATTAGTTACTTGAAATCATAGAACTGTAAATTATTTGTATTAAGAATAGTTACTTGAAGCTAGAATTGTTTACTAAGGATTATTATTATTATAAGTTACTTGAAATCATAGAACTGTAAATTATTTGTATTAAGAGTAGTTACTTAAAGCTAGAATTGTTTACTAAGGATTATTATTATTATTAGTTACTTGAAATCCTATAACCGTAAATTATTGGCTTAAGAATAGTTACTTGAAACAAGAATTGTTTACTAAAGATTATTATTATTAGTTACTTGAAATCATAGAACTGTAAATTATTTGTATTAAGAATAGTTACTTGACGCTAGAATTGTTAACTAAGGATTATTATTAGTTACTTGAAATCATATAACGGAAAATTATTTGTATGAAGAATAGTTACTTGAAACTAGAATTGTTTACTAAGGATTATTATTATTAGTTACTTGAAATCATAGAACTGTAAATTATTTGTATTAAGAATAGTTACTTGAAGCTAGAATTGTTTACTAAGGATTATTATTATTATAAGTTACTTGAAATCATAGAACTGTAAATTATTTGTATTAAGAGTAGTTACTTAAAGCTAGAATTGTTTACTAAGGATTATTATTATTATTAGTTACTTGAAATCCTATAACCGTAAATTATTGGCTTAAGAATAGTTACTTGAAACAAGAATTGTTTACTAAAGATTATTATTATTAGTTACTTGAAATCATAGAACTGTAAATTATTTGTATTTAGAATACTTACTTGAAGCTAGAATTGTTTACTAAGGATTATTATTATTAGTTACTTGAAATAATAGAACTGTAAATTATTTGTTTTAAGAATAGTTACTTGAAGCTAGAATTGTTTACTAACGATTATTATTATTAGTTACTTGAAATCATAGGACTGTAAATTATTTCTATTAAGAATAGTTACTTGAAGCTAGAATTTTTTACTAAGGATTTTTATTATTAGTTACTTGAAATCATAGAACTGTAAATTATTTGTATTAAGAATAGTTACTTGAAGCTAAATTTCTTTACTAACGATTATTATTAGTTACTTGAAATCATAGAACTGTAAATTATTTGTATTAAGCATAGTTACTTGAAGCTAGAATTGTTTACTAACGATTATTATTATTAGTTACTTGAAATCATAGAACTGTAAATTATTTGTATTAAGAATAGTTACTTGAAACTAGAATTGTTTACTAAGGATTATTATTATTATAAGTTACTTGAAATCATAGAACTGTAAATTATTCGTATTAAGAATAGTTACTTGAAGCTTGAATTGTTTACTAAGGATTATTATTAGTTACTTGAAATCATAGAACTGTAAATTATTTGTATTAAGAATAGTTACTTGAAGCTAGAATTGTTTACTAAGGATTATTATTATCAGTTACTTGAGATCATAGAACTGTAAATGATTTGTATTAAGAGTAGTTACTTGAAGGTAGAATTGTTTACTAAGGATTATTATTATTAGTTACTTGAAATCATAGAACTGTAAATTATTTGTATTAAGAATAGTTACTTGAAGCTAGAATTGTTTATTAACGATTATTATTATTAGTTACTTGAAATCATAGAACTGTAAATTATTTGTATTAAGAATAGTTACTTGAAGCTAGAATTGTTTACTAAGGATTATTATTATTATTAGTTACTTGAAATCCTATAACCGTAAATTATTGGCTAAAGAATAGTTACTTGAAACAAGAATTGTATACTAAATATTATTATTATTAGTTACTTGAAATCATAGAACTGTAAATTATTTGTATTAAGAATAGTTACTTGAAGCTAGAATTGTTTACTAAGGATTATTATTATTAGTTACTTGAAATCATAGAACTGTAAATTATTTGTATTAAGAATAGTTACTTGAAGCTAGAATTGTTTACTAAGGATTATTATTATTATTAGTTACTTGAAATCATAGAACTGTATATTATATGTATTAAGAATAGTTACTTGAAGATCTAATTGTTTACTAAGGATTATTATTAGTTACTTGAAATCATAGAACTGTAAATTATTTGCATTAAGAATAGTTTCTTGAAGATCGAATTGTTTACTAAGGATTATTATTAGTTATTTGAAATCATAGAACTGTATATTATTTGCATTAAGAATAGTTACTTGAAGATTGAATTGTTTACTAAGGATTATTATTAGTTACTTGAAATCATAGAACAGTAAATTATTTGTATTAAGAATAGTTACTTGAAGCTAGAATTGTTTACTAACGATTAATATTATTAGGTAGTTGAAACCATAGAAATAAATTATTTGTATTAAGAATAGTTACTTGAAGCCAGAATTGTTTACTAAGGATTATTATTATTATAAGTTACTTGAAATCATAGAACTGTATATTATATGTATTAAGAATAGTTACTTGAAGCTCGAATTGTTTACTAAGGATTATTATTAGTTACTTGAAATAATATAACTGTAAATTATTTGTATTAAGAATAGTTACTTGAAGCTAGAATTGTTTACTAAGGATTATTATTATTATTAGTTACTTGAAATCATAGAACAGTAAATTATATGTATTAAGAATAGTTACTTGGAGCTAGAATTGTTTACTAGGGATTATTATTATTATTATTAGTTACTTAAAATCATATAACTGTAAATTATATGTATTAAGAATAGTTACTTGAAGCTAGAATTGTTTACTAGGGATTATTATTATTATAAGTTACTTGAAATCATAGAACTGTAAATTATATGTATTAAGAATAGTTACTTGAATCTTGAATTGTTTACTAAGGATTATTATTAGTTACTTGAAATCATAGAACTGTAAATTATTTGTATTAAGAATAGTTACTTGAAGCTAGAATTGTTTACTAAGGATTATTATTATTATTAGTTACTTGAAATCCTATAACCGTAAATTATTGGCTTAAGAATAGTTACTTGAAACAAGAATTGTTTACTAAAGATTATTATTATTAGTTACTTGAAATCATAGAACTGTAAATTATTTGTATTAAGAATAGTTACTTGAAGCTAGAATTGTTTACTAAGGATTATTATTATTAGTTACTTGAAATCATAGAACTGTAAATTATTTGTTTTAAGAATAGTTACTTGAAGCTAGAATTGTTTACTAAGGATTATTATTATTAGTTACTTGAAATCATAGGACTTTAGATTATTTATATTAAGAATAGTTACTTGAAGCTAGAATTGTTTACTAAGGATTATAAATATTAGTTACTTGAAATCATAGAACTGTAAATTATTTGTATTAAGAATAGTCACTTGAAGCTAGAATTGTTTACTAAGGATTATTATTATTAGTTACTTGAAATCATAGAATTGTAAATTATTTGTATTAAGAATAGTTACATGAGCTAGAATTGTTTACTAAGGATTATTATTATTATTAGTTACTTGAAATCCTATAACCGTATATTTTTTGTATTAAGAATAGTTACTTCAAGCTAGAATTTTTTATTAAGGATTATAATTAGTTACTTGAAATCATAGAACTGTAAATTATTTGCATTAAGAATTGTTACTTTAAGCTAGAATTGTTTACTAAGGATTTTAATTAGTTACTTGAAATCATAGAACTGTAAATTATTTGTATTAAGAATAGTTACTTCAAGCTAGAATTGTTTACTAAGGATTATAATTAGTTACTTGAACTCTTAGAACTGTAAATTATTTGCATTAAGAATTGTTTCTTTAAGCTAGAATTGTTTACTAAGGATTATAATTATTTCCTTGAAATCATAGAACTGTAAATTATTTGTATTAATAATTGTTACTTGAAGCTAGAATTGTTTACAAAAGATTATTATTAGTTACTTGAAATCATAGAACTGTAAATTATTTGCATTAAGAATTGTTACTTGAAGATAGAATTGTTTACTAAGGATTTTTATTATTAGTTACTTGAAATCATAGAACTGTAAATTATATGTATTAAGAATAGTTACTTGAAGCTAGAATTGTTTACTAAATATTATTATTATTTTTAGTTACTTGAAATCATAGAACTGTAAATTATATGTATTAAGAATAGTTACTTGAAGCTAGAATTGTTTATTAAGGATAATTATTATTATTAGTTACTTGAAATCATAGAACTTCAAATTATTTGTATTAAGATAAGTTACTTTAAGCTAGAATTGTTTACTAAGGATTATTATTATCATTATTAGATGCTTGAAACAATATAACTGGGCAAATAAATGTCTATTATTAGATTGAAATAATTACTTGTAACTAATTATTTTTATTAGATAGGAATACTTGAAACTATTCACCAGTATGCAAATTATTTGATTTAAGAATAATTACTTGAAGCTATAATTGTTCACTGAGAATTATTTGCTACTTGAAACCGTATAACAGTGTGCAAATAAATGAACATTATTAAATTGATATTATTACTTAAAAGTACATATTTTTTGGTGTTAGATAGGAATACTTGAAACCTTTGGGTTTCTACTAAGCGTTAAATAGATCTGTTTGGATAATATTCGTATTCTATTGAGCCATGTGCAAAATAAAAAAAACTAACATCTACATCTATATAAATAGGATTGTACAATGAACGCGATTCCATAACTTCTAGACGAGTTATGATGCCGTTAAAACCAATCTGTCCAATTTTTATTTAAAAACATTTAGAGAATAAGGCAATTTCCAATCAAATATGCAACTGAATAGTTTTGTAGAGGTCATTATGCCGAACTTTTTATTCTCTTTTTTTTATTTAATCATCCAGATTCTCGAAGTGGTAGCCGTGGCATTGTGGCTAAAGTGCTAGACTACGGCATGATAGTTTCCGAGTTCGAATCCCGTTGCTCTATCATGTTCACTCTTGGTAAATGTATGTACCCCCTGATCCCCCTCCCCAAGCAAATGAGTTAAATAGAACCAATACTGTTCTTCTACAAGGACAGTTTGTGGCATTAATAACCAATGAAGGTTGATATGCCGTTAAACAAGGAAACCAAACAAAAGAATTTCGATTAACAGATATAACTATGTGGTGTAATGGTTATCATCGTAGGAAATGGACACGGCGACACGAGTTCAAATCATGGACGAGACTGATTGCATTTCACATGGCACTAATACCCTTGGGAAAGGTATGAATCTAATTATTCTTCCTCCAGCTAAGGGTAAATAGTAGGGCAGACTGGGTTCCTCAGCCTTGTGGAAGCAACTAGTCTAGGAGAAGGAAAACTCTGAATTCAAACCTTTTAAAGTCCGCTTAAAAATTGACCTTGTGTCATATCCTGCCTGAGCGGAGGGGTTGGGTAAATATGGATATAACTATGAAATGTGAGCTTTTTTTTTCGTGTGGAGGGATCATGGTTCCGAACCTAATGTTTTGTTGGGGGGGGGGCTTTTTCCGTTTTGTTTTTTTGTTCTTTTTTGGGGGAGGGCAGGTTGTTCTTATTTTTTATTTTCCTCCAAATTTTTCGATATAACAGACGTTACAATGAAATGCTAATTATTTTAACTAGAAACATCCATATTCTCTTAAAACGGGAAACCAACAAGTTTCACAGATCATCTAATCGAATATAAATTTGAGTTAGATTATAACCGATAAAATGTCGGAAACAATTTCAATTTGTTAGAGAGGGGGGGAGAGAAAAAAGACAGTTAATGTTAATGTGTCACGTATTTATATCTTTTTTTTCTCTGGAGTCGTGAAACGCAGAAACGGTTTGGAGCTGGGGTTGTGTTCAACTAAGATGTCACGTGATTCAACCAGTATTACAGAGGCTGTTGACTTGGCGTGCCGAAGTTCATCGGTCCGAACAGCATCCAGTTCCGATCAATACTTATCATTTGTACTTGTGTCAATGCACAACAATTCATCGCAACAGTCCAGCCACCAGAGACTAATTTGTATCGCGGAGTTGCGCCTTGAGTAATATCGCTTTTCAAGCAATTGCATCGGCTCAATAAATTGACATTGATCTAAATTCAAAGCTTTCCTCCTACAACTGTCCATCAGTCATGCAGAAATGCTAGCGCTGGTATTGTAAAATATAATGAGTGTCTTCACTCAGCTGATCGACACTATTGTTCTTATCGGCCGCGAAACCACTTTTTAGGTTGGTTGAGCAAGATATTGACCTTTGACAGGTCGTTTTGTAATTTACTAAGCTTTTTGCTAAGATGTGGCAGAAGGCCGTTGGAATGGAGCACCCAAAAAGACCCGAACTCACTCATGTAGGTTTGCTAATCTAGCTTGCTAACCATTACACCACCCGAGACACCCAGGTGGTGTTAGTAGATTTAAGATACAGGATACACCTGTGTCTTAAGGTAAACAAAAAACAGTGGAAATGCCACGTGAACTGCGTAGGTGGGATATCGGAAAGAAATGTGTTGGCGTTCGAAAAATATTCAACGACGCAAGTTTTCAACACAGAGTATAGGGGAGACATAGCAGAGACACTAGACGTCACACCGTTTTGCAGGGATAAAATCTAAATGACGAAAGCGAGCATGATCCCAGGACGAAGAAAAAATGAAGATGATTAAATGTTTCAAGTCATACGTATGCCAGCTTTATGGAGGCAGAGCAAAGAAGCAAGACCCTCCTAAGATATCGCCTCTCTCTGTCTCTGTCTCTCTGTCTCTGTCTCTGTCTCACTCTCTGTCTGTCTCTCTCTCTCTCTCAGTATATCTCTACAGTTTCTCTCTCTCTCTCTCTCTCAGAATATCTTTGCAGTTCCTGACTATCTATCTCTCTCTCTCTCTCTCTCTCAGAATATCTTTGCAGTTCCTGACTATCTCTCTCTCTCTGTCTCCCTCTCTCTCTCTCTCTCTCTCTCTCTCTCTCTCAGTATATCTCTACAGTTTCTCTCTCTCTCTCTCAGAATATCTTTGCAGTTCCTGACTCTCTCTCTCTCTCTCTCTCTCTCTCTCTCTCTCTCTCTCTCTCTCTCTCTCTCTCTCTCTCTCGTACGCACGCAACTAATTTCACCAACCTATTACATATTGACCCTGTCCGAGCCGTCAATCAGAGATGCACCTGTGTAAACAAGCGGAAGAAGATCACGTGATATAATCGGAAGAGGGCATTATGAAATAATATATGCAGATGCCTGCGGCAGTTGAGACAGTTGGACACAGTGAAGGCCAGAGTGAGAGCCAGCTTGCAGTCAGTGAGAGCACCCCGCTGGGGGCTGCTGCCTCTAATTAAGAGAGTTGGAGACAGTGAAAGCCAGTTTGCAGTCACTGAGAGCACACTCGCTGGGGCCTGTAGCCCATACCAGGCCTCCGGTTGAGCAACCCTGGCCGAGAAGCAGAAGTGCTAAGTGGGTCTTGAAGATAACACAGCGTACTATGGGTCAATATTGCAATCTGTGTTGCCTCCCCCCGTCCGTCTGTCTCACAAACCACGGAAGCTTCAACTCCTTTTAAAAGAATAAAAAGACGCAGATCTTTTTAAAAAGAAGAGATGTCCTTCATGACTTCAACCAAAAATCGAGGGTAAAGTGGAGTAATCCAGGGGAAGGAGTAGTGCTCTCCCTTGCACTTTGGAGTAGTAGCTATCGAAAAGGGAGCCTTCTGGCCGCCCTCGACTACAGTCGCCTACTTTACTTTTACTTACTTTATTAGAAGTACCAAGCCATTGGTCTAATCAGTAGAGTGTTCGCCAATTGTCCGGGAAACCGGGGTTCAATCCCAGGTCGAGTCATACCAAAGACTGAAAAAAGGGTACCTGATGCCTCCTTAACTAAGCATTATAAGGTAGGGATCAAGGGTAAAGTGGAGCAATCCAGGGAAAGTAGTAGCGCCCTACCCTACCCTACCCCTCGGTGTAGTAGCTATCGAAAAGGGAGCCTTCGGGTCACCCTCGACTAAAGGGAGACAACTTTACTTATTTTACTAGAAAGAAGAATGACAGGTGATCTCATTGAAACTTTCAAAATAATTAATGGAATTTCTAATTATGCTTGACATTTTTTTCAATATTTCTCTTTGAATTGGAAATTTACTGTCAAGACAGATTTTTTTAAAATTAAGGCTACTAACGATGTTTTTTCTTTTTTTTTTTTTTTTTTTTTTTTTTTTTTGCAAATAGAATAATATATTTCTTGTGGAACAAATTGCTTAATCAGATCAAAATCAACAATAACGTAAAAAAAAATCTGATTAAATTGAATGGTTTCAGAAAAAAATAGTTTGGTTGGGTTTTATAGCATATCAACCATTGTAGGTTATTTAATGCCAAATCCTCTTTAAACATAGATATTAGATATGTATGATTTGGTTCGGTTGAGTTTTATGGCATATCAACCTTTTTGGGTTATTTAATGCCAAATCCTCTTTATACAAAGATCTTAAATATATATGATTTAGTTGGGTTTGGTTTTATGGCATATCAACCATTGTAGGTTATTCAATGCCAAATCCTGTTTATACATATATATTAAATATATATTATTTGGTTTGATTGGGTTTTATGGCATATCAACCATTGTGGGTTCTTTAATAACAAATCTTCTTTATACATATATATTAAATATATATGATTTGGTTTGGTTGGGTTTTATGGCATATCAACTAGTGTAGGTTATTAAATGCCAAATCCTCTTTATACGTATATATAGAATATATATGTGATTCGTAAACACATTTGTTAGATAACATTCCCTGAGCTCTCCTTTGTACACATTTAAATGCTTTCGAGTATTGCTATATAAGAGTGCCAACTTAACACCTGTTATTTGTTCGCACACAGTTTGTTCTGTTTGATCCAAAGATAGAACCCTACCACGTGCTACCACTCCGGGTCAGAGTTGAACTGGGAGCCATTGCAATGAAAAGATACAACTTATTCCCTAAATCTCCAAGGCAGAAGCCTCGCCATCAGATTGTTTAATGTCATATCCAGGACAATCGATGTGGGAGAGCCTTACTCCTACGCAGAGATGCAGTCGGTGTATTCTACTGTCCCAGCCGACTGAGCTGCAGATAATAATGAAGGAAAAAAACAATCTAATGAATTAGTTAACAGAATTTAATCTATAAACAGATTTTTTTATATTATAGTGCAAAGATTTTTAACGTTGAATTTATAATTTACACATTCTTATGATTTCAAGTAACTAATCTTAATACACAATTAATCCTTAATAAACAATTCTAGCTTCAAGTAACTATTCTTATTACAAATAACTGACAGTTCTATGATTTCAAGTAACTAATAATAATAATAATCCTTAGTAAACAATTCTAGCTTCAAGTAACTATTCTTAATACAAATAATTTACAGTTATATGATTTCAAGTAACTAATAATAATAATAATCCTTAGTAAATAATTCTAGCTTCAAGTAACTATTCTTAATACAAATAATTTACAGTTATATGATTTCAAGTAACTAATAATAATCCTTAGTAAATAATTCTACCTTCAAGTAACTATTCTTAATACAAATAATTTACAGTTATATGATTTCAAGTAACTAATAATAATCCTTAGCAAACAATTTTAGCCTCAAGTAACTATTCCTAATACATATAATTTAATTTGGTGTCGCTTGTGTGCGATGTGGAGCGGTAGTTTCAGCTCTGCATTCTGTGGTCGCTGGTTCGATCTCCACTGCTGATGAGACCTAATAATGTCGAAACAGCTGTCCAGCGTTTCCGCATGTCACGTGCAACTGTTCGCCGGATTTTCTGGTCATGGTAATTCAATTCACAATATAATTCCTCTACTTGAATAAGAAAATATACATATTATTTACAGTTACGTGATTTCAAGTAACTAATGATAATCCTTTGTAAACAATGAGAGCTTCAAATTGTGGCACAATAATTGGCATTTGTGTGTGTGTGTGTGTGTGCGCGCGCGCGTGCGTGTGCGCTTATATGTATATATTTATATATGGGGGGCGTAATTATTATCAGTCACTTTGAAGCAGCGCCAGAGTGTCTAGAAAAACCCCTTTGTCTATTTTGACACAAAGACCACACAGAGCTGTGCCTGCGTGAACTTGCGAGACCGGAAGAAAGACGAAGGACGTTAGGAGTGAGACTCCCAAGTAGAGAGTCGAAGATTCAAGTCGAGGACGCGGGGCTGATCACTCGGCTCTAAGATGTGGGTCCAGAGCCATTTGAGAGTCGTATGGAGTCAAGACGAAGACACAGAGTAGTGAAGACGATGACCAGATATGAGTCAGAATTTTTGGTAGCTGTGTAGGATGTGAGAAGAAACAAGGGGGTCTATACCACTAGACGAATTGCCAAAACAAACAAAATCCAGCGTATGGGTTGTTTCATTCTGGTGTCGTGACCAGGATCCGCCCTTAAAAAAATTAGTCGAATGAAAAGAGAAATCGCTGCATTCTAAGGTTTTTATTCCACGGACGAGAGGAGGAAAGAGTATACCTCGTGGACAAAGAAATGAAAATGTATATATTGGCACGTGTCACAAGAACTTACAAAAAGGTAAGAAAGTGAAGCATCGCATACGTAGTTGAAGGAGGAAAGGAGGAAAGAAGATACAAGAAACAGGCAGAAAAAACGCCCGAGAGACCTTCAGATGGGTGAACAGAAAGAAAAAACGAAGAAAATGAATGTGTGGAATGTGTAAGGAGAGACACGTAAAACAAAACAAAAAAAACTCACGCACCAAGATACATTTTTTTTTTCTTTTTTAAACGAGAAAAGAAAAGGAGAAACCTACCAAGTCAAGGTGTTCGCCCCCATTACAGTTAAATTAATTCGTAAAGAATTTTCAAAAGGAAAAAAACTAATCTGTAGATAAAATAAGAAATATTTCATTTTTGTATTTGTATGTCTTCAAACTGTTGAGTGGGACCCCCTATGGCTGCTGGCTTGGTTTTGTTTGGAAGGAGGGAAGAAAAGGTGCCGGTCAGTCAGGTAGGAAGTTCAATGAACAGAGCGAGATATATATATATATATATATATATATAGAGAGAGAGAGAGAGAAAAACTGTGGGTCAGTAGGAGAAGGAAGGGATGAAGAAAGCAGAGAATCAGGAGAAAGAAAGAAAGAAAGAAGCAAGGAGTCAGTAGAGTAAAAGGCAGAAAGACGGGGACGAGACAGATGTGACAGGAAATTCCTTGTAATTAAGTTTTTGTTGTTTCATTGTTTTTGTTTTTTTACATATTGACTGTTCTTTTGTTTGTTTATTATTGTATTTCATGTGTTGATTATTTCTTTGAAATTCCTTGCGCCTTGTTTTTCTTTTAGTTTGATTTGACTTTTGGAATTGTGATTGTGAGTTCGCGCATACGAAGGAGTTGTCGGGAGACGGAAGAGCCAGTGAACAACTGACTTTAGCCGAAATCCGGGAACTTACATAGTCTACAACTCTCACGTGACCTGCAGCAATTCCTCTTTTTTCGTTAACCATGGTTACGCCCATATCTCACTTCTTTGCTTTCCATTGGTTATGTTGTCTGCTTCCCATTGGCTCCTTGCCCAAGCCCGGTTCTATGGGCGTACGCATCTGTCACCATCACCGAATTCAACCACGTCCACAGGTCCAGGTGATATTCCGATATCTTCGACCGGATGCACCTGTTTCAACATATTCAGAGCACCTGTCGGCATGGTGACATTTCGGCAATCACCTTGATGATATTATCCTTGAGTGGATGCAGCTGTCTCAACATCCACTGATACACAGCACCTGTGGACATGATGACATTTCGGTGATCACACCGGTCTTATCAATCTATCTGTCAACAACATCCGCCGTATTCACACCCGCAGGTCACGTTAATATATTACATTGTCATTTGGTTTGGTTTGTTTTTGTCTTTATGGATTTTTTCTTGTTTTTTTTTTTTTTGTTTTTTTTTCAATTGCAACTAACAAACTGTTCTCTTCGTTCGTTTCATTATGTCCCCCGCTTTGATTTTGGGTATTGCGGGGTTGGCGAATCAGTTACATAGCCGTGATACGGATACGTGTGAAATGTACATAGAATGTTCATAACTCATATATAGATAACATAGGAATCCCGAAACACAAAAAAAAACTTTACGACTTCTTAGTTCAGGTACGAAACTTTTTATTACCTTTGAGTTAAAAGGTTTTTCGACATAAGGAGAGAGTCACAATCTTTCTATGCTGACTTTTCCATCAGCCCGCCATCACGTGCGGCGCCCTTAGCGCACAAATTCCTCGCTCAGGTCTCAATCTCAACTAACTGACTTTTCTCAAATCTCAGCCCACGCTTCCGGTCATGACGTCATTCACATCACCCCGGTCATATTATCTATCTGGGGTTTCAATTGTGACATCTCTGAATGACACGTCCGCTCCACGCGTGCGTGAACACCTGCGCTCGTGTTTGCAGCTAACTAACCCATGAACTGAGCCGAAAGGTTCTCAGCCTAACTAAACCGAAAGGCAAGATATATAAAACGAAATCCCTCGGCCATTATATTACAATTCATGCAATTGATGCGTTGGAAGGCATTCGTAAACACATTTTGTTGATAACATTCTCAAACAATATAACATACCCATGATACGGATATGTGAAATGTACATAGACTGTTCATAACATATATACATAGAACATAAGAATTCCGAAACACGAAAAACACTTAAGACTTCTTAGTTCAGGTGCGAAACTTTTTATTACCTTTGAGTTTAAAGGTTTTTCGACATAAGGAGAGAGATACTATCTTTCTATGCTGACTTTTCCATCTGCCCCCCCCCAACACGTGTGGCACCCGCCACAAGGCCTCGGCGAGCAAGCGAAAGTCACCCTTCTTCTTCGGACAGCAAGACTCAACTCTGACGTTCGGCCGCAAAAACTCGACTAATTGACTTTTCTCAAAAATCCCCAAAATCCTCCGCGCGCACTTCCGGTGCATGACGTCATTCACATCCCCCGATCAAATTTTCTATCTGGGATTTTTATTTTGACATCTCTGAATGACACATCCTCCCTGTGCGCGCGTGAACACCTGCGCTCATGTTTGCACCTAACTAACCCATGCACTGAGCCAAAAGGTTCTCAGCCTAACTAAACCCAAAGGTAAGATATATAAAACGAAATCCCTCGCCCATTATATTACAACGAGCCTGATCTCTTTGTACACAGTTAAATGGTTTCAACTATGCTGAGACCTCTTAAATGGTATACCTGATGCAACACATCAACAACTGCTGAGATTTCTGATGCTCACGAATGCAGGGAGTTGATAGAAGAAGCCATTAGGTCCTCGTGAATTGGTTTATACAAAATATGGAAGGTGGTTTAAAGTCCTTCTGGGTTGATTGTTGGGAAAGGATACGAAATAAGGGAAGGTGGTTCTCAGTCCTTTCGACATGTTAACCTTTGTACATTTTTTTAAGTAGAGGAATTGATATTGTGAATTGAATTACCATGACCAAAAAATCCGCCGAATACCTACGCACGACATACGGGAACACTGGACAGATGTTTCGACCTTATTAGCTCTCATCAGCAGTGTATACCGTAATCTCCACCTCTGGAGATTGAACCAGCGACCACAGATTATAGTGCCGAAACTCTACAACAGAGCCACCATATCGCACGTAAGTGACGCGAAATCAACTAGTCATGGTAATTGCGCGACCAAATAACCTAAATGTGTCTTGCAAGTTACATCCGTACTCTTTCGATTTCCAGTAATGGAGATCACGGTATACACTGCTGATGAGACCTAATAAGGTCGAAACAGCTGTCCAGTGTTCCCGTATATCGTGCGTAGATGTTCGGCAGATTTTCTGGTCATGGTAATTCATTTCACAATGTTAACCTTTGTTGGGTTATTCAATGCCGAAGTAAGTCTCTTTTTTTAATTGCAAGCAATTATGTTTTCAAGAAAATATTCGTGAGTCACCAGCAATGGGAAATTTGGTTCCTATTTATAGGCTTGATTTGGTTTGTTTGTTTAATTGTATATCAACTCCTTATGGGTTATTTAAAGCTGCTAAACTGAATTGTTTACAATAGAACTGATTATTTACATAAAAATGGATTTGGCGTTAAATAACCTATAAAAGTTGATATGCCATAAACCCCATCAACCCATCAAGTATTGCTATTTAACACTAATAATTCTATCCAACATTACTTTTTCATTTGCACGCAGTTAAATGGCTCCAAGTATTGCTATATATCACTAACACTTCAATTAAACATCAGTTATTTGTTTACACACAGTTAAATGAAAAAACAATTCTATTTCTAACCATTCAATTTAGCATAAGTCATTTATTAGAATTTGAAACAGTTCTATTTGACCCATAGATAAAACCCTATCAGGTGCTTCCACTACGGGGCCAGAGTGGACCTGGGAGCGATGGCAATGAAGGGGTACTCCGCATTCCCCCAAAGCTCCAGCATTACTGGAGCCTCACCATCAGATTGTTTAGTGTCGTATCCAGAACACACATGGGGAGTATCACTCCCGCTGCAGAGATTCAGTTGGTATATTTTACAGACCCCCCACACACACACACACACACTGCAGCCGACTGGGCTGTAAGAATAATTACGTACTTGAAGCTTCGTGTAGTATTGCAGGCGTCTCGAAAAAAGTTAAGAAATAAAAGCTCGATGACGAGGAGATGAGTTTATTCATAACGGAAAAACAGTCAAACTGTTCATCTTATCCAAAATTTCACTCTCTTAATTGCTAATGTTACAACATTCCTCGAGATCGGACTTGAAAACGGGAAGACGTTAAATGATAGAAGGAAAGACCTATTCTTTTAAAAATCAGATCACCTCTGGATTCGCAAGTCTCTAAATTTCTGTTGTTACTTGTTGCTGTCTCGGTAACTAAGAAACTATCCCTTTTTCAAAAATGCCCAGGTCTCGCCTGTGACAATCTCTCACACCTAACCTTTTAAATTAGGCCACACTGCTGATCATCAAGATCATTAGAGTGACACAATGGATCGTTTAAATTTTAGTACATAGGGTTAGATGTGTATATATTTTACCAACCTCTCTCAGGATGTGACGCAAGGTCAACTTTTAAGCGAGGTTTAACGGGTTTGAAATCAGTTTTCCTTCTCCTAGACTGGTTGCCTAAGAAATGTTAAAGAACTCAGTTTGCCCAACTATTTACGCAAAGCTAAAGGGAGAATAATTAGATTCATACCTTTCCCAAGGGTGTCCTCGTGGTGTAATGGTTAAAGCGATGCACTGCGGAATCGTAGTACGCGAGTTCGTACTCCAGTCGCGCTATTACGTTCACTTTCGGGCAAATACCCTTGGGAAAGGTATGAACCCCCTTATTCTCCCTCCAGCTATGGGTAAATAGTAGGACGGACTAGGTTCTTCAGCCTTGGTGAGGCAACTAGTCTAGGAGAAGGAAAACTCTGAATTCAAACCTGTTAAACTCCGCTTAAAAATTGACCTTGTGTCATATCCTGCCCGAGCGGAGGGGTTGGTAAATAGTACCTTTCCCAAGGGTGTTAGTGCAATGTAAAATGCAATCAGCCTAATCCAGGGTTTGAACTCTTGTCTCGAATACGGAGATGACCATTACACCACGGCCACCTCCACATTAGATATATAAATATGTGTAAATTTTAAACCACATTACTTTACAAAATCATAGAAAAATCAAAGCCTACACTAAATAGATCATAAACTGTACACACTAACACAGAAACAAACCAAAAACAAACGCGCAAACATATATATATATATATATATATACACAAAAAAAAGTAAAGTAGTTTCAGTTAAACTTAAAATCACTCTAACAACCTCAAAACACTTCCTTTAACACGCAAATTCACAATGACCCTGAAAACACTTCAAATAAACTCAATGGCATATCACACACACACACACATACACACACACACACACACAACGACCCAGAGTAAAACAATGAAAGCCTTATAGCATATGAAAGGCTAATTGATGAAAGGGAAAGGGAAAGTGCATCCACTGGGGAGGTGACAAAACACACTCTTAGAAAGAAGAGAGGAAGAAAAGAGAAAGAGGGAGCCAATACAGACAAGGAATTAATCACGGAAATAAAAGAAACAACCACCCCATCAAAACAGTGACCACTATATAAACCAAACAACACACCGGAAAAATCATTAAAAGTTCGCTGAAGAAAGCAAGAAACTGGAAACACATGTAGGAAGTAAAAAAAATTGAAGGATATAAATCTTTTTGTAGACAATCCTTTTAAAATATGTGTATATATATATGGGCTGTTATATAATTTAGCTAATGATTTTTTATATTAATCATTTTTCGTTAATTATATTTCAATTTGGTAAGGCTTTGAACTACTCAGGTCTCTTAGTCCAGGTGCATAGTCAAATGGTGCAATCCTACGCCCGCGCGGAAATGATATGACAATCATCTGTCATAATAAACCCCAGACAGGAAATGTGGCTGGAGTGTGGATGACGTCATGCCCAGAAGAGATGGTCCTGAGAATTTGAGGATTTTGAAAAGACAGTAGCTGAGTATTCGACCGTCGAAGATGCAGTTGAATTTTCCACCATTGAAGCGGGCGGTTGAGTTTTTCGGATCTCGAGCGGCTGAAATGAATTGAGACCTTAAACATCGCAAGATGCGCCGAGCGTTGGGGTGGGGTCAGCATAGTATGGTTAGCATAGGCTTTTAAGAATTGTGTCTCTCTCCTCGTGTCGCCATGGACCGAAGCCAGAAATTAATAAATCCGTTCATATCCGAAACGAAAGAGTCCGCCTGTATTTATATATATATATATATATATATGTATATTTATATATATATATATATATATATGTATATTTATATATATATTTGTATTACTGTTGTGATTGATAATCATAATGGTTATACAATATGGTTTCGGTTCGGTTTCTTTGTTTAATGGCACATCAACCTTCATGGGTTATTTAAAGCCAAAGCTATTCTCCTAGAAGAACAGTAGTGGCACTATTTAACCCATAGCTGGGAGGATAAGGGGGTTCATACCTTTCCCAAGGGTATTTGCCCGAAAGTGAACGTAATAGCGCGACTGGAGTACGAACTCGCGTACTACGATTCCGCAGTCCATCACTTTAACCATTACACCACGAGGACACCCCCGCTATACAACATGGGCATCATGGAGGCCCATGTAGTGTTAACAAACACTGCTCTAGAATATCCAGATTTTCAAGTTCAAATAGCATAAATCCGGTTTTATACCAATCAAAAATTCTTAAACCTGTCAGCGGAGATTAGAACGTCCTGAGTGTGTCCCCTGCTGAGATTACCCCCCCCCCACTCCAAAAAAAAAAAGAGGATGTCTTGGATATAGCACTAAATTGCATCTGATGATGAGCTTGCAGTTCAGGATTTCTAAAGAGTAAGGAGACAACTCTTCGTTGCCATTACTCCCAGGTCCACCCTGATCCAAACATGTAATACCTCTTAGAGCCCATTAGCTGTCAATTAACTGTATAATGGATGATTACTTGACGCTACAACTGATTTCTATGATTTTACTCCTTTGAGAATTTTTCACACCTGCGTTGGCCGATGGTTTCTCACTGGAGTTTGAGTAACAGCAAGTCTCTTCAAGTCAACCAGACTCTTCTCAGTGTTCTCACTGGAGTTTGAGTGACAGCAAGTCTCTTCAAGTCAACCGGACTCTTCTCTGTGTTCTCACTGGAGTTTGAGTGACAGGAAGTCTCTTCAAGTCAACCGGACTCTTCTCAGTGTTCTCACTGGAGTTTGAGTGACAGGAAGTCTCTTCAAGTCAACCGGACTCTTCTCAGTGTTCTCACTGGAGTTTGAGTGACAGCAAGTCTCTTCAAGTCAACCGGACTCTTCTCAGTGTAGCGGAGGAAAATTTTGTATTTTGGTTTGGCGCGCAATTTAATTCGACGCATAATTTCACCCAATCAGGATGACCTATCGTATTCAATCCGGACCTCCTTTCCGGCCACAGAAATTGGGTAAGCTGCCAAACACAGTCTCTTTGGCTGAACAACGCCGTCCAGTGCAGACGTCCCATTGGCCGTTCTTCAACAGCAGCAGCAGCAGCAGCATAGACACTTGAGGGAACCTATCTAATTTATGGATTCCTTGCGTCTATCTCAGACCAAGGAATCCCAGGTGAATATGAATTCAATACGCCACCACAGGAACAACTTTATGTCACCCCCATAATTGGCTATGTCGATGCGATGCCTTGTTCCGCTCTCGACACCTAGCTCTCATTTCACCTCTGGGCCACTTTAATGGGGACAACGCACGCCTCTCCCTAAAATTCACCAGACACACAAAAATTAAGGTGACTCCAAAGTTTATTTCCTCCAACGGCAAACAAGACTTTCGCTAAACTACGGCGAACACAATCCCTCGCACGTCCGACGATACGCGCTGCCTTCTCAATTCCATTGTATCTCCATTTCGTCTCTTTTACGGTCTCCTTACTCACAACCTTTCCTACGAGATTTGCAGCACAAACGCAAACTACATTTTCCATGCTGCAAATAAAAAATATTCTTAAAAACCCAACACTTTCCTTCTCGCTAACAACAAAAATGAGGGCTAAATCAGTATTCTGGCTCATCTTAAAAATACTGTAGTCGATCTTCCAGTCCTTGTACAAATCCTTTGGTGACTGTACCAAGAGCAGCAATTACAATTGGTATCCCCGTCACTTTCATGTTCCACAGTTTTTTTTTCCTTTCACGAGCAAGGTCCAAGTACTTATCTTGTACCATAGCCAGATACGTGAATATGCAAAATGTACATGGGATGTTCATATATATATAACATAGAACATAGAACATAGGAATCTCGAAACACGAAAAACACTCACGATTTCTTAGTTCAGGTACGAAACTTTTTTATTACCTTTTAGTCTAAAAGTTCTTCGACATAAGGAGAGAGATACACATTCTTTCTATTCTGACATCTTCATGTGCACCCCCATCTCGTGCGACACCTGCCCAAGGCCTCCGCGAGCAAGCGAAAGTCGACCCTTCTCGTTCGGTGTCCAGTTCTCAACTCTACTAAATTTTTTCAAAATTCCCAAAATCATCCGTGCGCTTCCGGTGCGTGACGTCATTCGCACTTGCTAGCCCCGTTTCCCATCTCGGGCTATTGTGACGTCTCTGAGTGACACGACCGCTCCGTCCGCGTGCGTGCGTGAACACCTGCGTTAATGTTGCCCTGAGCCGAAAGGTTCTCAGCCTAACTAAACCCAAAGGCATAAAACGAAATCCCTCGGCCATTACATTACAATCTCTCTTTTCGTTTTATTATTATTATTATGAGTTATAAAAATTAAAAATATGCAAACAAATGATTATCATTAAATAGAAAAGGATTACTTGAAATCATATTATCATTAGTTGTATTGAATAAGAATACTTGAAACCATATAACACTGCAAATTGTTTGTATTAGATATGAATACTTGAAATCATATAAGTATTCTTTATACAAATTATTAATCACTTTAAGTTATAATTTTTCTCTAAGGGTTATTATAATTAGATACACATTTTTTTTTAAATAGAGTAATTATATATTATAAACTGAAGCACTCCGATCAGAAAATCCGGCAAGAACTGCGTACGATGTACGGAAACACTGGACTGCTGTTTTGACATTAGGTCCCATCAGTAGTGTATACTGCGATCTCCCTCACTGGATGTTATTATTAGTTACTTGAAATCATAGAACTGTAAATTATTTGTATTAAGAATAGTTACTTGAAGCTAGAATTGTTTACTAAGGATTTTTATTATTATTAGTTACTTGAAATCATATAACTGTAAATTATTTGTATTAAGAATAGTTACTTGAAGCTAGAATTGTTTATTAAGGATTATTATTATTAGTTACTTGAAATCATATAACTGTAAATTATTTGTATTAAGAATAGTTACTTGAAGCTAGAATTGTTTACTAAGGATTATTATTATTATTAGTTACTTGAAATCATATAACTGTAAATTATTAGTATTAAGAATAGTTACTTGAAGCTAGAATTGTTTATTAAGGATTATTATTATTAGTTACTTGAAATCATATAACTGTAAATTATTTGTATTAAGAATAGTTACTTGAAGCTAGAATTGTTTACTAAGGATTATTATTATTATTAGTTACTTGAAATCATATAACTGTAAATTATTAGTATTAAGAATAGTTACTTGAAGCTAGAATTGTTTACTAAGGATTATTATTAGTTACTTAATACAAATAACTTAGTTCGTAACTATCAAGAATAGTTACTTAAAACTATCATTTTTTGCTAAGGAATATTTTAATTAGTCACTTGAAATCATATAACGAGGCAGACAAATGATTATCAAACTGAAACTAGATGATTGTATAAAAATTGTTAATATTAGATAGGAATACTAAAAACCATATAAGTGTGCACACATTATTCGTACTCGATAGAACTATATGCGCATAAACATTTTTGGAAACAATTACACAGAATGTAGATATAAACACACGAGGAATACGATTCTCTAACCTCTAGACATGAAATAAACAGACTGGTTGACTCGCCTTTAAAATCAATCAATCTTTTTTTGACACTGCTTTAATACCACAAGTATTTAGAAACAACAAAATATTACAAATAAGCAATTAAATATATTTTTACACAACACTATTCTTTTCATTTTCTCACCGACCAGGATACAGTAGGATTTGGATGGATTAGCGCTGACTGTCTCTACACGTGGCCTTTTGTCAAGCAACCATATTATTGTCTTTTCTTACCTTCCCTCCCCTAAAGAGTTAATCATCCGTTGAAGGAGATAACTCTCTCTTAACAACTACATTTTTAGTTGTTTTTTTTTTTCCATTGTGTAATGCCTATCATCGTAGGAAATGGACAGAGCTATCCGAGTTCAAATCGTGGACAAGGCTGTTTGCATTTCATATGGGGCTAATATCATTAGGAAAATTATGAATCCAACTATGTGTTGCATATTGACCTCCGACCCGGCCAAGCTGTCAAAAGAAGAAATGCACCTGTGTAATAACAGGTGCATCCGGTCGAAGATATCAGGACATCAGGGGTGACCTTGACTGTCGAAGGGTTGAGCTGAGTGCGAAATAGTGACGCTCGCAGGAAGTAGGTGGTTGTCAAATTATTATATAACCCCGGCGACAGGAAGTTCAGATTAGTTAGATAGAAGATGCTGGAATGAGAACCATGTCCCAGCAGAGGCTGGGCCCCCAGGTCCCCGATTGAGCAGCCCAGGAGAACGGGAAAAAAGGCTGTGATAGCCAGAAGAGTTGGGGTGGGGGTTAATATGTTGCCGTCTTTGTTCAGTCTCCAACTCCCTCTCACACACAACCCTTTCAATAAAGTGAGAGGTATATTTTTCTAAGAACTGTGTCTGCTCGTCTTTATTGCTTCGTTATGTTTCTGCATGTATATGTGTATGTATAGTTGGTTCAGACTATACAACAAATGGGGGGGGGGTCCTCGTGGTGTAATGGTTAAAGCGATGGACTGCGGAATCGTAGTAAGCGAGATCTTACTCCATGCGCGTTATTAGGTTCCCTTTTGGGTAAATACCCTTGGGGAAGGTATGAACCCCCTTATCCTCCCAGCTATGGCTTAAATAGTACCACTACTGATCTTCTAGGAGAATGGCCTTGGCATTAAATAACCTAAAAAGAGTTGATGTGCCATTAAGAAGAAAGAGAAGACAGTGGGGGTGTCCTCGTGGTGTAATGATTAAAGCGATGGACTGCAGAATCGTAGTAAGCGAGATCTTACTCCATGCGCGCTATTACGTTCACTTTCGGGTAAATACCCTTGGGGAAGGTATGAACCCCCTTATCCTCCCAGCTATAGGTTAAATAGTACCACTACTGTTCTTCTAGGAGACTAGCTTAGGCATTAAATAACCTACAAAGGTTGATATGCCTTTAAACAAAGATAGCAAACCTATACAACAAATGGGTAAATTGTAGAAAAGACTGAGTTCTTTAGCTTTGGCTAGGCAACCCATGGAGGAGAAGAAAAACTCTGAATTCAAACCACTAGTAATCTGCTCCAAAAAATTGACTTCCTGCCGCATTCTGCTCGTGGCAGATGGGTTGAGAAAATACATACATCTGTGACGTTATAAGTTTTTTTTGCTCCTGGCTGCACCAAGTTTGATGCAATTATGCACTTGCATGCTGATGTATACGTGTGGGAGTGGTGGGGATATCTGTGCAGGTGTGTAATATATATATATATATATATATATATATATATATATATATATATATATACGAGGATCATTAAATAAGTTTCCAGACTTTTTTCGTATGGGCAATTTTATTGATATTTCGCACATGAAACTCTAGTCCCCTTCGAAGTAATCTCCTCCGGCTGCAATGCACTTGTTCTACCGTTCCAACAACTTCTGGAAGGCCCCATGAAAGTCCTCTTGTGTGAGCGTGTCAATGACCTTCGTCACAGCCTCTTTCATCTCCTCAATTGTCTCATAACGACAGCCTCTGAGCTTAGGGAATAACCAAAAGTCACAGGGAGCAAGGTCTGGACTATACGGAGGCTGAGGAAGTGTCTTGATGCCCATCTTGGTCAAATAGTCTGTGACAAGGATGGAGTTGTGGACTGGTGCGTTGTTCTGGTGGAAATGCCACTGACCCGATTTGAAGAGTGCTGGCCTTTTCCAACGGAATCTCTTCCTGAACTCCCTTAAAACCTCAACATACTAACCCTAACCCTAACCCTTTGGCCAATCAACTCTAGTGTATTGACTTCCTTACTCCTCCCACACCTCTCATCATCCCTCACAGACTCCCTGTCTTCCTTCAATCTCTTATGCCACTCAAAAACTGATGCTCGATTCATGCAAGATGGTCCAAAAGTAGTCTGAAGCATTCCATACGTTTCTGTGGCATCATTGTTTCCAAGTTTAAAACAGAATTTTATTGCATATCGTTCTTCTAAAGTATCCTGACGTCCAGATTGCATTTTTGAAATTCACCAGCTGTGACAATCAGGCTTTAGTAGGGTGTATTCCAATTGCTGCTGTAGCTGTTCATTTGAAGCTGAAATCATAAAAATTGGTCAGTCATCTCATAAGATGTATAGCAATAACATTCCGAATTTTCAAGAGTCTACGACAATTCAAAATGCCTGTACAAAAAAAGTCTGAAAACGTATTGAATGCACCACGTATGTATATATATATATATATATGTGTGTGTGTGTGTGTGTGTGTGTGTGTGTGTGTGTCAGTGTGTATAGTAGCTAAACAATTTGGGAATACAGTAGTTTTTAATAGGTGATAAAATAGAAAGAGAAGGATTTCTCGATGGGGATAAAAGGGCTAGTTTTTTTATGTAAAACAGAGGTCTTTGGCTGTTTGCATTTCACTTCACTCCAAATAATCTTGGGAAATGTCTGAATCCGACTATTCTCCTTCCCCTCCCCTAAATCCCCACAATAATCGACCTTCGAGTCATTGACCTTGTGTCAAGTGCTGTCTGGTGGGAGGCAGAGACAAATATACTAGTTTCCTTCCAGCTGTGAGTAAATAGTAGTAAATAGTAGGGCAGACTGGACTTTTTAACCTTGGTGTGGTGACCCGTCTAAGAGAAGGAAAACTCTAAATTTCAACCTGTTAAACTCTGCTAGAAAATTGACCTTGCGTCGCATCCTGCTTGTGTTAGAGGGGTTGGGTAAACACACACACAGAGCAAAAACTTACACACACACACACACACACATAACCATATATACACTCTAGTAAAAGGAAGTGTTTGTGGTATAATACCGTCGTAGTTAATCGAGACGGTGACTAGAGTTCAAATCCTGGACAAGGCTGCTTGCCTTTCATATAATGCTAATATCATTGGGAACGGTAAGGATCCAACTATTCTCCTTCCAGCAATTGGTGAATAGTAGTGCAGACTGTGTTCTTTAACCTTGCTATGGCAACCGGTCTAGGAAAAGGGGAAAATCTGAATTCCAACCTGCTGAACTCCACTTGAAAATTGACCTTGTGTCATATCCTGCCGTGCCGAGTGGCTGTGTAAATATATATATTCTAGCATTGAAGTTTTTATGCTCTCAGCACTTAATGTTAAATCGATTTTTTTTTTTTTTTTGCTATCTTTATAAAATCGAGATTTTGCTCAGATCAGCGTTTTTTGTTTGTTTTTTTTTTTGTTTTTTTGTTTGTTTGTTGTTTTTGTTTTTTTTTTTTGTTTTTTTGTATTTTTTCCTCCGTTCGTGTTACGCAAAACTAGCGCGTGTGGGCCGAACTAGACGACAAGTAATTAGTTCTCTTCTCGAACGTTCTTAGCAGCAGATGCTGACTGACTCGCTAAATACGATGGTGATTAAGATCTCTGATGAAACCGATAGGCAACCCAAAGAGGATCGAACACATTTAAATCTTCTCTTTCGATCAGCGAAAAGACCTAAGGCTAGGATAGTGAATTTTTTTTTTAATTTTTTTTTTTGACAGTCAGGATTTGTTAAATCTATTCCTAGCCGTAATTACACAGAGACTCTCTAGCCGCCTACTTGGATATAATATAATCAAAGAAAGGAATTTTAACTCGTCCGCCATAAACGTCAATTTCAGTTTTACGGATGCCGTTGTTCAAAAATCAGTGGAAGATTAAAATCTTAATGAGTCATAATTGTGACAGTTTTAGGCCACCACAAAGGGCGAATTATTTGTATTTAATAGGAATACTTAAAAGTACTTCGGGTGGTGTAATGGTTAATAAGCTTGACTAGCAAGCCTTCACGTGTGAGTTCGAGTCTTATTGGGTGTCATATCTGAGTAAAACGCTTAGTAAATTACTACGTAAAAGCATATACCAGTGCAAAATTATTTTTATTCAATAAATATAAGTAAAGTTAGCGACCATAGTCGAGGGTGACCCGAAGGCTCCCTTTTCGATAGCTACTACACCAAGGTGTAGGGGAGGGCGCTACTCCATTCCCTGGATTGCTCCACTTTACCCTTGAACCGTACCTTATAATGCTGAGTGTTAAGCAAGGTGGTATCAAGTTCCATTTTTAAAGTCTTTGGTATGACTCGAGCTGGGATTGAACCCAGGTCTCCCGGGCCATTGGCGAACACTCTAACCGCTGGGCCAATGTCCCGGTTAAAATAAGTAGGGGACACCCGGGTTTGAACCGGGGACCTCTCGATCTGCAGTCGAATGCTCTACCACTGAGCTATATCCCCACAACTGCAAATTATTTGTATTTAATAGGAATACTTGAAACCATATATGTATTTCATTAACTCTTCCGCACGAGCGGGATGTGACACAAGGTCAGTTTTTAAGCGCACTTTAACAGGCTTGAATTTTGTTTTCCTTCTCCAAGATGGGTTGCCATACTGAGGTTAAATATCCCAGCCTGTCCTATTGTTTTCCTATTACCACAGAGAGAATAATTAGATGCATAACTTTCCTGAGCATGTTAGTGCTAAGTAGAATAAAAAAAAAAAGGTTCGTCAGGGATTTGGACTTGAGTCTCATGCCTTTTCCGCAATGATAACCATTACACCTCGAGCACCTCCATATAACTATGCGCAAACAAATGACTATTTTTGAAGAAAAATAGTTACTTGAAACCATACTAAGGATTATTATAATTAATCTTTTATTCGTGTTCCCATTGTACAGAGTGGTCCATAATTACAATTTGTATCAAGAATAATTTCTTGAAGTTATAATTGTTTACCAAGGATTATTATAATATGTCACTTGAAACTATATAACTGTGTGCAAACAAATGACTATTTTTGAAGAAAAATAATTACTTGAAACCATACTAAGGATTATTATAATTAATCTTTTACTCGTGTTCGCATTGTACAGAGTGGTCCATAATTACAATTTGTATCAAGAATTGTTTCTTGAAGTTATAATTGTTTACCAAGGATTATTATAATAAGTCACTTGAAACTATATAACTGTGTGCAAATGTTATATCGTCATCTACAGCATCACAACGACACAATAATTAAGACGCAATGACAAAGACAGACGCAGGAAGACTTCTTTAACAAAATATTTACCTCTCACTTTATTGCAAGGGTTGGTTGGTTGGTTGGATTTAATGGCATATCAACCTCTATAGGTTATTTAATGCCAAAGCCTGTTTACACGTATGTACGATTTGCAGACACATAATTTAATCCTACCATACTAAAACTATACAACTCATTTACTCGCATAAGAGTAAGTATTTGCAAGTATTTCTATGTGACATTCGTTTATTTAGTGATGATAGTGTTTTTGTTTGTTTTTTTTCTGTTTTTATTTCTCACTACTATTTCTACCAACACAAGCATAAATCTATTCAGCAATAATTTGCTTTCTGTTGGTTACTTTGTTGTGTTTTCGGGATTGTAATCAAATCTATATTTTCTGGTACAACCCGGTCTCTTTCAAGAACGACAAGACATTATCCATGTGGACGTTCTCAAATAAGTCCTTCATGGTATTTGCGTGGAAATAGCGCTTTCTGGTGTCATTAAAAACTTTACACTCAAGGAGAACGTGTTTGATTGTGCAGGGCGTTTGGCATGTCGAGCACTGTGGTTGCTGTTCTTGCTTGAGTAGAAAAGAGTGCGTAAGTCTGCTTTGACCAATACGCAATCGCGTTATTGTCACTTGCTCTTTTCGCGATTTTCGAAAGGCTGGGAGCCATTCTCCCAAAAAGGGTTTGACCTGAAATAGTTTATTGCTGGTATTTCTATTCCAGCGTTGTTGCCATTTTTTTATAGAGGAAATTATTTATTTTCGGTTTCAGGGTTCGAAAAGGGTTGTGTGGGGTTTTACTGTGAGAGGGGGCTGGAGACCGAACATAACTGAAATATTTTGACCCCAAACTTATGGCTGCCACGTTGTGTCTTTCTTGTTCTTCTGATGCTCAACCGGAGCCCTGGGGTCCACTCTGCTGGGTGCTGGCTTTCTTTACTGCATCTTATCAGCATCTTCTCTGGACCCCAATTCATCAAGGCTCCAAGCCCCTTCGGCCTGGTGTGGCTTTCCCTACCACAACTCTCCTCCACTGGAACTCGAACTCAACTGGCTCGTCGAACTCAACTGAGTTATATATCATTCGACGCCCACTCGATCTTTGAAATCGAATGTTTAATCGTCATCAAGCAGAAATAACTGTCATGCAGTTCACAGGTCACTCTCTTCCGGTGCATCAGTCTATGAGTGTACCATGGGAATTTTTTAGCTCGTCTCATTTCATCAGCTAATTTCTGCCCACGCGATTTCCTCTCATAACTGCCACTAGAATGTGTCACTTCCTTCCGGTGCGTCACCTTGAATGGCATTTTGGGCCGGGTCAAAAGATCAAAATATAACACAAACAAATGACTATTATTAATTAGAAATGTTTACTTAAAAACATATAATTATTAATATTAGACAAGAATACTTGAAACCATACAACTGTGTCCAAAATAACTTTTCAAAAACAACAACACAAAAAAATGTAAACATTATCATTCAATAAACGCGATTCCCTAGCCTATAAGTATTAAATAAACTAAGGTATTTTGGTCAAGTGGGCAGATTGTTTGCCAATGGTCCGGGAGACCTGGGTTCATTTCCAGGTCGCGTCACACCAAAGACTTTAAAAATGGTACTTGATACCTCCTTGCTTAACATCAGCAATGTAAGGTCCGTATCAAGGGTAAAGTGGACCAATCCAGGAAAAGGCGTAGCGCTACACATTGGTGTAGTAGCTATTGAAAAGGGAGCCTTCTGGTCGCCCTCGACTAAAGGGAGACAACTTTACTTTTTACATTTGGTTTGAAAGCTTTCTAGCTCTCGGCACTTATTGTTCAATAGAAACTTGTACTCTCCCTCCCTCTCTCTCTCTCTCTATATATATATATATATCTCAGCCCAGTCGGCTTCTACTGGAGAAAACGCGGACCACCTCTCTGCAGAATGGTAAGAACCCCCCTAAACACCAAGACCACTTCCAACGAGTGTCCTGGTAATGTATCACTTTACCATCTGAAGCTTAGACTCCAGTCCTGGAGATTTGGGAAATGTGGAGAACTGCCATTACTCCCGGGTCAACCGTGACCTGAAGTGGTAGTGCCTATTAGGGTCCCATTTATGGGTTAAATCAAACTGTTTAATCATTTCCGACACTTGAAATCCTTTAACTGCAGGCAAACAAATGTCTGATGATAAATTGAATTAATATTACATAACAATCTTTGGAACCATCTGTGTGTTAATTAAGGAATAATGTTGAATAGATTATTCGTGCTAAATAGCAATACTTGAAAGCATTGAACTGTGTGCAGAGAAATGAACTCTGGGTCGTTTACAAGTGTTTTCCTACAAACTATTCGTTTACAAATCACGTGTGTGTATAAAGAGAATTCGGCATTGAATAACCTACAAGGATTGATATGCCATAAAACAGAATCAAACAAGCTTTACAAATCATATATTCAATATATATATATATGTGTGTGTGTGTGTGTGTGTGTGTGTGTGTGTGTATGTATGTATGAATGTATAAACAGGATTTGGCATTAAATAACCTTCAAGGATTGATATACCGTAAAACAACAAATCAGCATTTACAAATCATTTAGATAGATAGATAGATAGATATTTGGCCATAAATAACCAACAATGTTTGATATGCCATAAAACACAACTAACCATCACTCTCTTTCTCCATGCGCACGCACACATATTCTCTCTCTCTCTCTCTTTCAATATTAATGTTTGGTTTGGTTTGGTTTGTTTGGTTTTATGGCATATCAATCTTTGTAGGTTATTTAATGCCACATCCATTTTTATGTAAATAATCTGTTCTATTGAAAACAGTTCAGTTTAGCATAAGTACACAGTTTAATTGTCAAAAACATTTCCATTTCAAACTATTCAAGCAGTTATATGTAATAATTCAGTTAAGTGTAAATACAGTTTTAATGTCGAAAAACAGTTCAATTTGAAATAATTCAGTTAAGCATAAGCACGCAGTTTAAGTGTAAGTATGGTTTAATTGTCAAAAACGTTTCTATTTCAAGCTATTCAGTTTACTCAATTCATTTTAGCATAAGTATGCTGTTAGTTCTATTTAACCCATAGATGGGGCCCTATCAGGTGCTACCACTCCGGGCCAGAGTGGACCTGGGAGCGATGGCAATGAAGGGGTACTCCGCATTCCACAAAGCTCCAGCACTGCTGGAACCTCACCATCAGATTGTTTAGTGTCATAACATAAAGTGCCAGGACACTCGTTAGGGGGGTCTTACCCCTCTGCAGAGGTGCAGTCAGTGTATTCTACAGCCCCAGCCGACTAGGCAATACACAGAGTTAAATGTCAAACAGTTTTATTTCAGATAATTCAGTTCAGCATAAGTACACAGTTTAGACGTCAAAAACAGTTCTATTTCGAGCAATTCAGTTCAGCACTAGTTCGAAGTTCCAATGTCAAAACAATTCTATTTTAAACAATTCAGTTTAGTATAAATACGCAGTTTAAATGCAATAATCAGTATAGTGAAAGAAGCACGGTTTAGTTCAATTTAAATCATAGATACGACCCTTATCAGGTGCTACCACTCCGGGCCAGAGTGGACCTGGGAGCGATGGCAATGAAGGGGTACTCCGCATTCCCCAAAGCTCCAGCATTGCTGGAACCTCACCATCAGATTGTTTAGTGTCATATCAGGACACTCGTTAGGGGGGGGTCTTACCCTTCTACATAGAAGCAGTCGGTGTATTCTACAGCCCCAGCCGACTGGGCAAATATCAATCTGTCTCTATCAATATCACTCTCTTTGTCGATTTCTCTCTCTCTTTCTCTCTCTCAATCAACTCCCTCTTTCTCTTAATATAAATCTCTCTGTCTCTATCAATATCACTCTCTCTTACTCTGTCGATTTCTCTCTCTCTCTCTCTCTCAATCAACTCCCTCTTTCTCTTAATATCAATTTCTCTGTCTATCAATATCACTCTCTCTTTGTCGATTTCTCTCTCTCTCTCTCTCTCTCTCTCTCTCTTTCTCTCTCTCTCTCTCTCAATCTACTCTCTCTTTCTCTTAATATCAATCTCTCTGTCTCTATCAATATCACTCACTCTTACTCGGTCGATTCTCTCTCTCTCTCTCTCTCTCTCTCTCTCTCTCTCTCTCTCTCTCTCTCTCATATTATATCATAATCAAATCTTATGTGATCAGTTCGTTCCTAGATTCAAGTACAACTCAAAAATCCCGGTTGTTCAAGATTTTTATTTATGTCCCCTTTGGTACAGAGTGGCCCATAAAAACTGTCTCATGAGAGAAAAAAGAAACCCTTTCGCTGGTTCTTCTGTACAAACACTTTTGCAACCAACGTTTCGTGGGTGGTCCGTCATTATGCCACAATCTGTACACATAACTCTTTTTCATGTTTGTACTTGATTGATTCTTCATTGTAAAAAAAGGATGACACAGTATTTTCCTTCCGTTGAACTTGTAGATCAATTAGCTCAATGGAAGAAGAAAGTTGAATGAAACGTTGTGGAAATAACAATAAAGATGAAGACAATAGTCCGAAAACCCTTGATGATAAAAATCATCAAACTTCGTCTCATAAATTCACACAATCAATATGAATGGAAGAATTTTATTATTTTATTTTATTCTTTCACACTGTAAATTCACTTTTTCCTAACATTACTTTTAATCTCTGACAAATAATAAAATATCAAATTAAAAGAAAATAATGACTTTTTAAAATGTGTCCGTCTTTCGTAGACAGCTCTCTCTCTCTCTCTCTCTCTCTCTCTCTCTCTCATATATATAGATAGATAGATAGAGAGAGAAAGAGAGAGAGAGAGAGAGAGAGAGAGAGAGAGAGAGAGAGAGAAGTGGGTGACCCATAAGACAAAATCATGAAAAAAAAACAGCTTTCTCTGCTACCGCTGTGCAAATACTTTTGCAATGACCACTTCGTAGGTACTCAGCCATTGCATCACAAATTTTAAATCAGTATACCAAGCTTTTTATCGTGTTTGTGCTTGGAGGATTCTTCGCATTAAAATGGTTTGTTGGCTTTTATGGCATAACAAAAGTTGTTGGTAATTTAATTTCAATTCCTGTTATATATATAAAAGTCCAGTCAGTGGGGGTTGTAGAATACACTGACTGCTTCTCTGTAGAGGGGTAAGATCCCCCTAACTAACGAGTGTCCTAGATATAACACTTAACAATATCATAGTAAGACTCCAGCAATGCTGGAGCTTTGGGGAATGCAGATTACCTCTTCATAGCCATCGCTCCCAGGTCCACTCTGGCCCGTAGCAGTAGCACCTGATAGGGTCCTATTTATGGGTCAAATAGAACTAAACTGTGTACTTGAACTAAATTGAATTGTTTCAAATATAACTGTTTTTGTATGCTAAACTGAATTCTTTGAAATAGAACTATTTTTTGACATTGAAACTGTACGTATGCTAAACTGAATTGTTTGAAATAGAACTGTTTTTATGTATAAAATGGATTTGGCATTAATAACCAACAATGGTCGATGTGCTATAAAGCCAAACTTTTGCCATCTTACTTTTCTTTTTAATTATTCATTTATTTTCTTGGCCATTTATCACAAAAGGATACTCAAAAGAACACCGTAAGCAAATAAAACAGACGAAGAGTCGCAAGGAAGTTAAAAACACTTTAATCCATGGAAGAAAACTCCCATAAAATAAAGAGTTCCTAACTTCCCTGCGACTATTATTCTGTTTATTCTATTAGCTAACTGCTTTTTTGGGGGGGGTACTGTTTTAGCGGGAAATGGCCAAGAGATAGTGACGAAAAAAAAGAGTGAGTGAGTGATGGTATGAGAGTAGGCAAGAAAGGAAGAAAGTGAAAAAAGAGAATGAGAGGAAGTGAGAGAGAGAGAGAGAGAGAGAGAGAGAGAGAGAGAGAGAGAGAAAGAACTGTCTGTTGTGATATTTGTTTCTTATCCTTTTAACATTCTCTCTCTTTCTCTCTCTCTCTCTCTCTCTCTCTCTCAATCTAATCTCTCTTTCTCTTAATATCAATCTCTCCGTCTCTATCAATATCACTCTCTCTTACTCTGTCGATTTCTCTCTCTCTCTCTCTCTCTCTCTCTATCTCTCTCTCTCAATCTACTCCCTCTTTCTCTAAATATCAATCTCTCTGTCTCTATCATTATCACTCTCTCTTACTCTGTCAATTTCTCTCTCTCTCTCTCTCTCTCTCTCTCTCTCAACTCCCTCTTTCTCTTAATATCAATCTCTCTGTCTCTATCAATATCACTCTCTCTTACTCTGTCGATTTCTCTCTCTCTCTCTCTCCCTCTCTCTCTCTCTCCCTCTCTTAATATCAATCTCTCTGTCTCTATCAATATCTCTCTCTCTCTCTCTCTCTCTCTCTCTAAGACTGATCACTCAATTATTAATTTAGACTTTTATTCTACTTTGGTTTCTTTGTTTAATGGCATATCAATCTTCTTGGGTTATTTAATGCCAAAACCATACTCATAGAACAGTGATGATACTATCTAACCCATAGTTAGGAGGATAAGAGGGTTCATGCCTTTCCCAAGGGCATTAATCCGAAGGTGAACGTAATGGCGCAATTGGAGTTCGAACTCGTTTTTTTTTGGGGGGGGTAACTACCCAACCCCTCCACTAGGGCAAGATATGACACAAGGTCAATTTTTTTAAGCGGGGTTTAACAGGCTTGAATTCAGAGTTTTCCTTCTCCTAGACTAGTTGCATCACCAATGCTGCCCTACTATTGACCCATAGCTGGAGGGAGAATAATTAGATTCATACCTTTCCCAAGGGTATTAGTGCTATATGAAATGCAATCAGTCTCGTCCAGGATTTGAACTCGTGTTGCCGTGTCCATTTCCTACGACGATAACCATTACACCACGGGCACCTCCTTGGAGTTCGAACTCGTTTTGAACAAATAATTTACAGTTATATGATTTCAAGTAACTAATAACAATCCTTAGTAAACAATTCTAGCTTCAAGTAACTATCCTTAATAGAAATAATTTACAGTTATATGATTTCAAGTAACTAATAATAATAATCCTTAGTAAACAATTCTAGCTTCAAGTAACAATTCTTAATACAAATAATTTAGTTATATGATGTCAAGTAACTAATAATAATAATCCTTAGTAAACAGTTAAAAGTTCAAGTAACTATTTTTAATACAAATAATTTAGTTATAGGATTTCAAATAATTCTAATACTTATAATTTGCACAGTTATATGGAGGCTTGGCAACAAAAATTCCCCAATATAAGAAAGAAAAAGTTCTTTACTAGTTGCACAATGATTTTTTTTTTCTTTTGTCCTCGTCCAAGTGTTTAGTATCAGTTATTTGTCCAGTTGACTAGGGCTGTAGAATACTCCCACTGCACCTCTGCAGAGGGGTAAGACCTTCCCGAATGAGTGTCCTGGATATGATATTAAACAATCAGATGGTGAGGTTCCAGAGATGCTAGGGCTTTGGGGAATGTGGAACACCCTTTCATTGCCATTTCACCCAGGTCCATTTCACCTAGGTCCACTGTGGCCTGGAATGGTGTAATATAATGGCCGAGGGATTTCGTTTTATGCCTTTGGGTTTAGTTCGGCTGAGAACCTTTCAGCTCTGTGCATGGGTTACTTAGGTGCAACATTAACACAGGTGTTCACGCGCGCGGGCGGACCGGACGTGTCACTCAGAGATGTCACAATAGCCCATATGGGAAACGGGGTTAGAGAGTACGGGTGACGTCACGCACCGGAAGCACGCGGAGGATTTGGGGGGTTTCGAAAAAGTCAGTTAGTAGAGTTGAGAACAAGACTCCGAACGGGAAGGGTCGACTTTCGGGGCTCCCTGAGGCCAGACGAATTTTCGCGCCAGACGAATTTTCGCGCTCCGGGCGCGGCACGAGATGGGGGGCAGATGGAAAAGCCAGAATAGAAAGAATGTGTATCTCTCTCCTTATGTCGAAGAACCTTTAAACTCAAAGGTAATAAAAAGTTTCGTACCTGAACTAAGAAGTCGTAAGTGTTTTTCGAGTTTCGGGATTCTTATGTTCTGTGTATATATGTTATGAACATTCTATGTACATTTCACGTATCCGTATCATGGGTATGGTACAATGGTAGCACCTGATAAGGGTCCTATCTAAGTGTATGGTATTAATAATGATAGATTTACGGTAATTATTCTAACTGAGTTCTGGTATCGCGGATATATATATATATATATATATATATATATATATATATATATATATATTGTTGTGTTTCAGTGATTTTCGAGTTTATACTTGAGGAAGTAAAGGGAAAGCCAGCAGGGGAGATAAATAAGCCAAAAGAGTTGGCAGGGGTAATCATCATCATCATGTCGTGCCGCCAGCACGTATATCCCTGACTCTCTGTCGCCACTTCTCCCTATCGTTCATCGCCTCTGGCAGGTCTTCAGGGTTACATCCCGTATCCTCACATAGCTGCAGTATGTATGTTCGAGCTGGTCGTCCTGCTTTTGCTCGGCTATACGTGGGGATCCATAGGAGTACATCACTTATGAGCTCGTCCCTGCTTCTCCAGCAGTGTCCTGCATGTCTGGTTCGTCTAACTTGGATAGTTTTCGTGATGGGTGGCAGGTGGCCGTATAGTTGGTGCCTAGTGGGGTGTTGCCGCCAGGACTTGTTCAATATTGCTTGCAGCATTCTTGTGTAATTGCCGTCGAGCTTCTGAAACCATTTGATTGAATGCCAAAATAAATGAGCTCAGGCTCGTTTAAGAATATTATCAAGAAAATCTGTTTACAACTTATATATATATTTAATGTCTACGGTTTCTGGTAACTATATGTACCATTTATAAATACTTTTAGCTTCAAGTATGAAGCTCAGTTTTTCTTTCCAAGCAGCGATTGTGTCGATACTGCTATATGGATGCACCACATGGACGCTGGCTAAACGGATGGAGAAAAGGTTTGACGGCAATTATACAAAAATGCTGCGAGCAATATTGAACAAGTCCTGGAGACAACACCCCACAAAGCAGCACCTACCACCCATCACGAAAACTATCCAAATTAGACGAACCAGACACGCGGCACACTGCTGGAGAAGTAGGGACGAGCTCGTGCGTGATGTACTCCAGTGGACCCCTTCACATGGACGAGCAAAGGCAGAACGTCCAGTTCGAACCTACAGCTCTGTGCTGATATGGGATGTAGCCCTGAGGATCTGCCGAAAGCAATGGACGATAGGGAAGTGTAGCGCGAGAGGGTCAGGAATATCCGTGCTGCTAGCGCGACATGATGATGAATAATTCTTTAAAATAACTTGGAAAAATCCCTGGCCTTCGGGAAGTTATCGACTGGGGCAATTGAATATAACGACTGCACCAAGACTCCTCCAACGAGTGTCTTGGATATAACTTTAAACAATCTAAAAA
>CAUZXS010004985.1:162500-165000 GCA_963585895.1 Sepioteuthis lessoniana
AGTTATTGTTATTTTAAGGCATTGTTGGGCGTGCGAGGAGATATGTTCGCCGTATGTAGCAAAAGTCATGTTTGCCGTTTGAGGAATTAAACGTTGAAGTCACCGTGATTTTGTGGCTCTGGTTGTTTCGGGAGAAGCGTGCGTGTCTCCAGAAAATGTTGCCCAGAGGTAAAATAAGAGCTAGGTGCCGGAGCGAGATTCTGCATCGCTGTCGACATAGCCAATTTTGGGTGTGACGTAAAGTTGTTCCTGTGTGTGGCGTATTGAATTCATCTAATCCATATTCAACTGGGAATCCTTGGTCTAAGAAAAATAGACAAGGGGTCATGAATTAGAGTGCTTCCCTCATGGTGTCACGATGCTGCTGCTGCTATTGAAGAGCAGATGGTACTATTTACCAACCCCTCCGCTCGGGCAGGATATGACACAAGGTCAATTTTTAAGCGAGTTTAACAGGTTTGAATTCATATATATCTCCAGAAAGGTGATTCGGGTTGAATAGGATAAGTCATCCTGATTGGGTGAAATTATGCGTCGACCCTAAACGGTCGAATTAAATTACGTGCCAAACAAAAATGCTAAATTCCTTCTGATACACACTGTATGTATAAAATCCCAAGTATTCCTTTGTGATACAAATAATTTTTAGATATATTCATGATTGCATCTAATTACAGCCTGAGAAACTGGTAAGTGATAATCAACCAAGAATCGTCCTTGTTATTGTAATGTCGTTAGATTAAGGCCTGATACTTTAACGTCATTATACGCATGCGTACTAAGCAAAAAGTAATCTTATTATATATATACATTTTTAAACCATTACTGTAAAAATTAATTGGTAAGAGATCTCATTAAACTATTGTAGGGAACGAATAAATAAATAAAAAAAATTAAATTAAATTTCAAAAAATGAATAAATAAAAAGAAAACTATTAAATTTGCAGAAAACTCCCAGAGGTCCATAACAGGAAAAGAGGATGCCGTATGCGTAAACAGAAAAAGGCTTTCCTCTTGACTCAGGGAGCAAAGTATTCTTTCTCTTTCAGGCAGTGACCAGCGGATTGATAACCTCGTGCTGGTGTGTTTGGGCACCACGCTTACATCTTTGGACGTAGCGTCGGTTAGTCCCTTTCACCCAGTAGCAGCTCTCTATGCGTCAGCATTATGCTGAAATATACAAGACCCCACTACTGGACTATAAACTAACCCTTACCAGACTTTGACAAAACTTCCAAATAGAAAACTAACCCTTTTGGAAGCCCGAAATAACAAATGCGGACACCAATATACATGAAACGAATTAACGTATTTTTTTTTTTGACACGTTAACCGGGGGATTCAACATTGCAATGTATTCAGGAAAAACTCCCTCATCCACGGAATGGTTGTTGAACCCAGTAAATAAAGGAAAGTATAAAAGAAACGTTTTCGTCTCTTATCTGTCCTGTCTTTTTTTTTTTTTTTTTTTTTTGTCTAATTCTTTTGGGACTTCTTTGGGCAAGGCTTTGTGCTGGCCAGTCAACGTGGAATAAAATAATATAACCAAAATATGGAGTCACATATCTTACGGCAACAAAACCTTGCCCTTAGCCCCTGACTTTCAAGACTCGGACCCCTCACTACTGTTCATTCAATCCACGCACTTTTAAATTACTCTTAAATCGAACTATATATTTTTTCTCATTTGTTTTTGATTTCTGTGTAAAGATTATTTCTGATATTTATTTATTCATTTATTTATTTTGTGTATTGAAAGTTACGTCACTATTAAGATTCCTCGATTTCTGTTCAAATTGACTAGAGACTGTCCTTTTCCCGAGATGTAAGTCTTCCTTTTCAAACTCAACCTACACAACGGGCTACGAGAAGGAAAGTCAAAGAGAAGCCCTTGTCGATTTGATATCAGCGTTGAATGTATTCATCGAAGCAAGGAACGTAAACGGATGATGGATTCGAGAGGCGACTAATACAATGGATTTATCATTTTTGATCTTCGTACAATGATGTGCTGTCATCGACTCTCCAACGTAGAAAATCTGAAATTGATATTAAAAAAATAAAGCACTCAAAGACACGCGTGGAGAAAAATAGCAGTGGTAATATTGAACCTACAAAATAAAGGATGATGTAGTTCACGATTTCTTAGGGAATTAGCCTCCCAAAAGAATGAATGGCAGGAAGAGAGAAAGAAATAGTGTGTTTGTGTATAAATATTTTACACACACAACAATATTTGGAAACATTTCCTGATATTCAATGCTTATATGATGCTATACGTTTTATGTTAAGTGAGAAGAACAAAGAATGAAATAATCAAATTTAAGAGGTTAAATTTAAATCAGAAGAGAAAAAATATGTATATATCTATAAATATATATGTATATCTGAATATATATATATATATATATATATATATATATATATATATATATATATATATCTGTATATATATATATATAAATACATATATCTATATATCACTATATCAATATCTATA
>CAUZXS010004986.1:0-67500 GCA_963585895.1 Sepioteuthis lessoniana
ATTGTATAAACATTTAAACTGTTAAAATATTCCAATGAATATTGTGTCTCTATATTATACAACCTCTTTATATAATATGCATACACATATGCTAAATAGCATTGTAAAAGTTTGGAGAAAAATATCACTTGTACACAGTAAAAAAGATGTATATTAATGAGGTGAGTAAGGAAAAGGAATCCAAAGTATGCTCAAGTAAGAGTGAAGGAGTGGTTGTTGAAAATAAGCAATTTGAGTATAATTAGGAGTAGCTATTAGTCGTTTTAACTCAGGAAAATATTAATCAAACTGAGGAAAGAGGTAGGGGGTCACTACTTATTAAAAATACATTATCACAGTTATGTACATAAACTTTGTACTGTGTAAATATCTCATCCTAGTGATGAGAGTTATTGGAACTTCAATTAGTCACTGTATTTATCATAAAATTCAACTGTGTAGCATTTCAAAATAAAAAAAATGATTCATATTTTCTAAATACCATCAGAAAATATCTTCTTTAAAACTATGTAAAAGCTTAGTTTCTTTTTTTCTCTTTTTTTTTAAAAAGGATGCTGTCTTCTTATATACTTAAACTCGATATATTAAAATTTTCATCAGACATCACTTCATGCAAGTCTCTGCTATTAAGAATACTACTTTATTTCTTGATGTCAATGACTCTCTTTATTGAAAACTAAAATTCAGATTTTACTTTTTAGACATCCAAAATTTTCAGTGGTTGAATTTAGAATTTCTGATTTTCTCCTTCCCCCACTTTCTTGTTTGTTTTTCGAGATATAACAGATTTATTTGCATTTACAACATAGTCAATTTCAACATAAAAGAAAATAGTACTTCATCATGTACCAACAAACTTGGTATTGTTAGAAAATAGAATATATTATCTTCAAGGCTGTATAAATTCTATTGATTTTACATTCTAAATTAGCTACATAAGATTCCTTTTTTCAGAAAATTTCAATTTATTCATAATATAACTTATTTTGATAAAGCTTTCTTAAAGGACACCGTTGACAGAGCATTAAGCTCAATGTCAAACCATATCCTATTTATACAAGTTATAATTAATTGCAAATAAGTGAAATGATTCATTAATTATTAGCATTTAATCGATATCTAAACTTGAAAAATAAAGATCAGAGTGAGAATGAATACAAATTCCACCTTATTTTAGTATTCTAACACAAAAGAAAAAATCTTGCTGCGATCTTTGCATTTTATATGGTAACATACAAAATCAGATCATTATGATATAGATTCAGGAGCAACTAGTCACACACACGCACACATAAATACATAGAGGGAATATTCTTTTTCCTGAACTTTAGGAAGAGTTAATGAAACTTTAGAAACAATATACCCAATGTGTTGAACAGTTGGATGAATATTTGGAATAGTATGTATGTTTCATGGCTCACCCAGTATATGTATTAGTCACACAATCTTGGCTCACTACAGTGTAATGAGAAATTCTGTTGTTACTGTAATATTAAGTATTACCTGGTGTCAAGTATGTCTCATTAATATAACAATAGAATTTCTCAGTAATCTTTCATCTAAGTAGCCATTTCTTGGCTGATATAATCAATTCACTATCAAACAAGACTAAATTTTTTTAAAAGAGAAAGAAACTTGACACACTTTATAGGGTTAATAAAGTACATATTGTTTCCTTACAAGTTGTGAGTCTATTCACCAAACTTCCCAGGCCCAGTTTATATTCAAGATAGATTAGAGAATCAGTTATTTCTAGGCAAATATATAAGCATCCAAAGAGACAATTTCATAGAAGTTTTAATTCTCTATGTAGAAACAACATACTTCCAAATTAAAATCTAACATACATTGATAGGAGAAAACTATAAAGATGTAATGGCAAACATCTATATCAGATACTCTGAGGAATTGGCCATAATAACATTACCATTAAAGTCAACCATCTGGTTTAGATAAATAGATAACACTTTTATACTCTGGCCCAACAAGGAAGATATGCCAATAATACTAAATGGTGAGAACATTATTAGGCAATCAACAGGAGGAGTGCAACAACAAACTTGCCTTCCTAGATGTTCCATTGACTTACACAATATATACATTCAAAACATCAATATGCTACAGGACAATACACACAATATTCATGTTAAAAAATTAAAATAAATTTTCAAAAATACCATTCATTGCCTATAACACTGAAGTTCATAAGGTGACTCAGACACCTTATAGCACCAATTAATTCACATAGGGAACCCTCTCTAAACTATACTCTTCATTAGGATCAGAAGATCATCACCATCATGTCACACCGCCAGCACAGATTTCCCTGACTCTCTCTCACTACCTGTCTATCATCCATTGCTTCCAGGAGGTCTTCAAGGCAACATCCTGTATCAGCACAGAGCTGTTGTATATAGGTTCTAGCTGGTTGTCCTGCCTTTGCTCATCAATGTGATGGAGTCCACAGGTGTATGTCACTTATGAGTTCATCCCTACTTCTCTAGGAGAGTCCAGCATGTCTGGTTTGTCTAACTTGGATAGTTTTCATGATGGGTGGTAGATGGCTGTATAGCTGCTGTTTTGTAGGGTGTTGCCTGCAGAACTTGTTCAATATTGCTCGCAAACCCTTACTTGAGAAATTTGGTGAATAATCATATAGTTATGGTAGGAGCTATAAGGGATTAATTCATCACATGTTAAAGATTAAATGTGAGACATTAAAAAAAACACACATACAAAATCTGAAAAGAGAACATAGAATTGGGTATGGCAAATCTCACATACAAATAAAAGAGAAACATACTATCCATAAACAAAAAATACATTAGAAATAATTCAACATAAAGGTGGTATAACAATATAAAAAATTCTATAAGCAATAGTTTATAAAGAAATAAGTGCCAAATCAGAGACATTATCCACATGCAGTAATAAATTCTCCCCAAAATTCACTTCACATAAAATTAGGATTTGGGCTGTAATGTTTTGCATAAAGAGTCTGTATTTTTTTTGACTACCAAGTTGCTGAAGAATTACAGGTGCATCTTGAACTTATGCTGCTTGCATCTGCAAACTATCTTAATTGAAGAGGTAAAAAAAATTTAAAAAATTAAAAATTAAAATGAATTGTAAGTGTATTTCATTCAAAACTTATAAGATGACTTAATACCGCATGTATCTTTTGAAGATTGAAGAGTATACGAATAAAAACAATGATATTAAGAAAAGGAAAAACTTGAGAAGCATTGTTCAGAAACTCTGTAGGATACCATTTTTTATTAGCTCATCTAAAAAGTGTAGCTGGTTCTATGCAAAGTTTCACTCATATTAACAAAATCTGCTTGAGTAACCAATCCAAGTTCATATTTTTAATTGAACTGATAGGCACTCACTTACACCTGTGTAGATAGTCCAACAGTTCACACCTTTCAATTATTGGGCCCTTATATATATTACTTGATGGGAGAATTCACTGAATAATAACACTGGTTTACAAAAATAAATTTTTGGTCTGAGGCAAGAATGGGGATATATGTTTTTTGTTAATTTGGGTGTGCTGAATTCAAATTTATAAATAGTTTTGCTCTATCACCTCTAGTTTTCTGGCTTTTAAATAGTCTCATTTTAGTATAAACAGAGAATATATGTGCATATTTCAAGAGTTGCACCAGCTTATAACAGATAAAACAGGATAGATAAAGAACACTGATTGAATCAATATACTTGGATCACACAATTACACAATTCATAGTACCACAGACAGTTAAAAGTGTGTTTTCTTAGAAGATCTGGTGTATTTTGCCTCAAGGATGTCACGCAAGAGCATCCAGCAGAAGTCTCCCATCATGCCGGGGTTCCATTTGCCTTGATAGTTGCTCTCCATCTTCGTAATGTCTTGGTGGAATCTTTCTCCATGCTCATCACTCACTGCTCCAAGGTTTGGTGGGAAGAAGTTGAGGTGGGAATAGAGAAAATGAATCTTGAGTGACATTCGGCACCCCATATCCTCGTAAGACTTTAGCAACTTCTCAATACAGGCTTGGTAATCTGGTACGCGTATGTTACCAAGGAAGCCACTACAGACTGACTTGAATGCTTCCCATGCTCTCAGTTCCTTTAAGTTAAGAAGCTCCTCAAAATCAGTATCCTTCAGCACTTCTTGGATCTGAGGTCCGACAAAAATGCCCTCTTTGAGCTTAGCAGCACTAAGACCTGGGAACACAGTAGACAAGTGTTGGAAGGTGGCACCATTTTTGTGCAATGCCTTCACGAAATTCTTCATCAAACCAAGCTTGATGTGAAGAGGAGGAAGAAGCATCTTATTTATGTCCACCAGAGGATTCTCCTTGAGGCTGTGTTCGCCAGGAACAAAAGTGCTTCTAGACCCCCAGTCTTTCTGCTTGTAATGCTGGGATACAGCTCGACTATCCCAAAGACAGAGAAAACAACAGTACTTTGTGAAGCCCGCTTGCATACCCATAAGAAGACCAATGACCTTGAGGTCCCCACACAGACTCCATTGGTACTCGCTGTACTTAATAGCTTCTAAAAGAAGCTCCATATTGTCATAGGACTCCTTTAGATGGACAGAGTGTGCAATGGGAATGCTGGGATATTTATTCCCATTGTGCAGAAGAACACCCTTGAGACTTCGCTTGAAAGAGTCTATGAAAAGACACCAGTCTGGAGGATTATGTGGCAAACCAAGGGACGTAAACAAGCCAGGTATGTTTGTGCAGTAGCACAACTTTTTTTCCATGTTGAAAAAGGAAGCAAGGTCTCTGTTCCAATTCCTGAAACTGGTGATCCTTACATCTTCCTGGACTAGGTTCCACTGTTTAAGCCGAGAAGCCAAGAGGTCTGACTGCTGTTTTGACAGATACAAATCACAAGCAAGATCATTCAGGTCTCATTGCCACTTGTTCCTGAATATGTAGACTCAATATCTTCCAAAGATATTGACTCGGCAGAATCCTCCCTTGAAGGCATTTCTTCATCTGATGAGGAAAGAAGATCCTTATTTACTGGAGGTGTGGGTACAGGAAGATCATCTGAATGGGGAACGGGTCTCATAGCAGATTGAAGGTTGGGATATTTGATCTTTTTCCTAGAAGATGCATTGAAACCAGTTATATTAGTTAAACAAAAATAACAATCGTCTGTGTGGTTTCGCAGCTCTCTCCAAACCATTAGGACTGCAAAGTTGAAAGCAAAGTTGAAAACTAAATGTGCATTTGAAAATGTAATACTAATATTTAGTAACCCAAAAGATGTGTAACACGATAGTTGAGGGACACCAACCTCCTGCGCCGCCTGCGAGACAACCTCTTCCAATGATTGCCAGAGTGTGGATTGAGACCTGCTGCCTTAACTGTCAAAATCTGTCTTGATATATAACTATAATGTAATGCTATTACTTACATTTAGTGCATAATAACTAAAAAGTAAGCCACAAGTCTCACAATATTAGAATTAACCCTGAATTCATATACACCTTTATGTACCGTATATGCACAAAATGCACACTATGCATATCTAAAAAACTAGAGGTGATGAGTAAAAACAGATTTCAAATTTGAATTCAGCACCCTCAAATTAGGTCAAAACGGGTATTTTTGTGTTTGCCTAAATTTCTTTGTAAACCAGTTAGTCTACAGTTTATACAAAGAATTGATAATGATAACAATGGAAAAAAAACAAATGGTCACTATTTTTTAACAAAGTGGAATAAGAAAGTGATGTAAAAACAAATCTAAATACTATGTGGTATTTTGAAAAAGTCAGTTTGTGTGAGAGAGAGAGAGAGAGAGAGAGGGCAACAAGAAATCTGTACATTTTTTGGCTATCTGGCCATATTGTTTACACAATTTAGTTAAATTTTTTTTCTTTCATTTGTTTTTTTGTTTTATCAATTTCCCAGCAGCGTTAACTTTCTAAGAGCAAATTTAGGAACTTTGTCCCAAACATTTAGCAGAAGAGCGGTTTTATAGAATTCACTTGAGTTTAGTTCATTTCCTCATGATATCATCTTTTTAAATTATTTTGTTTACTGTCATAAATTATTTTACATACCAGAAATTTAGACAATTCTGCTTAGTATTTTTTATATCGATATATTTCAATCAATCAGAACAATTATTTGAACAATATCTGGTATACTAATGACTCTTCTCAAAGTTATTAACAATATGATTATTTTAGTTATAAATTGATCCACAGAGCTAACTACTTAAAAATAATCTCATTAAGTACTTTCTGTAAAAATACTACAATTTATTTACTTTTTTGGTCCTTAATTCATTTTCCATCTATCTCAGTTTTTATTCTAAGAGTTTTTTTTTCTATTAGTTTTTATTATCTTTAACAATTATTTGACCATTGTAAAAGTACTTTCCATTTCTTGCTTACCTGAGATACTATACATGTTAGTATTTTTATTTACCCGATCCTGATGTTGTTATTCAGGATAGACAATTTCATCTGATATTGTATCTAAGACTGATTTCTTCAGAATATCTGAATCTTCTATAGCATTGTTTCCAAATGTGTATAAATAAAGTAATAAAGTTGCTATGCCATAAAATTAAAGAAAAGTCATGTAAAAGTCCAACTAAACATAGGCGAGTTCAAAATACGCAAGAAAAACAAGAGCTCTTAATCAAAGATATGACCAATACAAACAACTACATAATGAGTTGGTAACTGAAAAACACAAATTTATAACATCTTATGTGAGCTCAAAGGACACATACATTCTAGAAAGCAGTGTTATAACATTCTATCTTTCCTTAAGCTCCCTTTTCTAATCATTTGTTTTTTTATTCCTTGAAATGTTAAATAAAATGTTTTTTTTTAATCTTTTATTTTTCTTATCTGTAATATCTGAAGCTTAAAAGTTACCAAAAATATTTCTAAAGCCATTGGAAATATTAAGGTTCCTGATGTATGTGGAATACCAAAGTTTCAGGAGGGCTTCTAAGTTTATATTTCATTCTCTGAAGATAAGGATATGAGAAGACAATAGTGTCCAACAGTCATCAGTGCCTTTAATTATACATGTCAGGTAACACAAGGCCCTATCACAGCCCTGTATAATTATTTAGTCAATCATTCTGTGTCACTATAATACTCATAAGTAAGATGGCTGCCATACATTGCTTAGAGGTCTATCACTATTAAATTTTAAAAACTTATCAAATGAACAGAAGTGGGGTTTTCAATAGGAAATTACTTATGAAGGATACAATCCAAAATATTGAACATTAACCTTGATAACTATAAAGAACCATAAATAATTACTTATGAAATCTGAAAAACATCTAAATTCCAAATAGATTCAAATAAATAATGGCAATATTTAGGTTTGGTTTGATAGCACATCAACCATTGTAGGTTATTAATGCCAAATCCATTTTTTTACATAAAACAGTTCTATTTCAAACAATTCAGTTTAGCATAAATACGCAGTTTAAATGTCAAAACAGTCCCATCTCAAACAATTGTTTAGCACAAGCACACAGTTTAGTTCTTTTTGATCCATAGATAAGACCCTATCAGGTGCTACCACTCCAGGCCCAAGTGGACCTGGGAGCAATGGCAATGAAGGAGTACTCCACATTCCCCAAAGCTCCAGCATTACTTAAGCCTCACCATTAGATTCTTTAGTGTCATATTCAGGACACTCATTGGGAGAGTTTTATCCCTCTGCAGAGATGCAGTCAGTATATTCTAGAAATGGGCAAGGCAATCTTTGGTCAACATCATCAAAAGTTGCAGATCATTAACTTGAGGGAACTAGTACTGAAAAATAACTATAAATGGATGAAAAGCATAAATTCAAGGAACAATTTTTTTATGAATTAGAAATTGTTTTCTACTGCAACAATGATAAATAAATGATATTAAATATTGATGAATAACAATAATATAGATAATGAATATTAAGTTCATTAAATGATTTTAATATTCGACAAGTTGACTTAAATGGTATTTTTCTTATTTCTTGAATTTATTCTTTTCATCCATAGTTGTTTTTTAGTATCAGTTTCCTCAAATCAAGATTACATTTTTCAGTGATCTAAAGTGAAAAATCACCTAAAACCTAATATTTGGTTTCTTTGTTTGATGACATATCAACCTTCATGGGTTATTTAATGCCAAAGTAATCCTTGTTAAAGAACAACAGTGATACTATTTAACCCATAGCTGGGAGAATAAGGGGGTTCATACCATTCCCAATGGTATTAGTCTGAAAGTGAACATAATAGCACAACTGAAGTTCTTCAAGGCCATAGCCCAACACTTTAGCAATTATGCCATGAGGACTAGCCCCAAAAACCTAACAGTCCCCATTCTCTTATCCTCATTGAATCAAAAGTATTTGTTATTTATAATTATTACACTTTACCGATTTCAGGAAAAAATCTTTTACTTGTGCTATGCATTCTTTAGCAGTAGATAGGTAAGGTTTATTACACTTAAATAGAAATGCAATTAGAAAGAAAGAATATCCTAATGCATCTCATAAGAGTTAATTCATTAAACTATTACAGATTAGAAATAAATGGCCATATGTAAAAAACATTTTAGTTAAAATCTTCAAAACCTGCTTTGAAAATAAATTTGGAAGTAGATTATAAGTGAATAGGTAAGGTTTATAATCAGTTTCATAAGAAGTCACTTGCTCGAAGGTGGCAAATTTTCAGATTCATCTTGTGCCCCGTTGTGACTGCACACCATGCAACTCAGGGCAGGCCTCTTCTGCTGGGCACTCCTCCTGAATGGGATGATAGGGGCCTCATCTTGGGACAAACTCTCATCTACTGAGCTGTCATCTGCATCTGAAATGCTAGTAGAGTACTGATATTAGAGGCAATGCTCAGTAGACGCGACTTTAGATACACTAATTGTGTACAGTCCTCAGAGTCGCTTCCATCGTCTGATGACAGTTGTGACCCTACAACTGGCTGCAGGTCTTTAACATGGTCGGGCATGCCATTGACCTACACTAACTGAAAATCAGTAATGTGCCCCATTCTAAGCTTGTGCATACACTTGCTGTGTGGAGTCTTAATCCACACTATGTCTCCAATTCTGTATCTTCCTTGTATGTTGCATGGATCCATTATACCAGTAGACTGCTTCTAGGATCAAGCATTGCTTCCTGGCTACTATCACTTTCATAGTCCAGTGGCTCCTCTCTACTATGCCATTTCCCACCGGCAAGTAGGCACACTGGAACTGAAGCTGCACACCACACTTTCTCAGGAACTGCAAGAATTGGTCAGAAGAAAACGCCGCACCATTGTCCATTAATATTTCAGCAGTCGGGCCCCAGTTATAAAAGATGGACTCCAATTGACGTATCATGCTGGCAGTGTCCTGTCAATGCAGCAGTTGCCAAATGGCGAAGCGGGAGGGACCACAGTCGATAATAGTCAAATAGAGGTGGCTGCCAACATGCGTGACATCCATCCCCAGCCTGTTCCCAACATGGGTAGCACTCAACTTTCCTTTTTGCCATTGCACCAGTGCTGGGTCAATTGCCTTGCACCTTTGCACCACTATCCTGACATCTACCTTTTCAACTGCTGGGTCAACCATCTTCAAGAAGTACAGCATCACTTTAATCCCGGGATGCCCACACTATTCATGCATGCTCATGATTCCCTCTAGGTCTATACTGAGCATGAAAACAGTACACGGTAGCTGCAGAAGCTCAGACACCTTCCAAGCAGCAGTCAACCAACACGAATCAGTGCATCTGCTCTGTTGACTGCCAATTTAACCAATGCTACATCCATGGACAGGTTGTAATCTTTGATAGCTTCAGTTAGTGTGGCAAGCTGTCTTCATATCAGCATCTTGCTCAATCCTTTAATGGTCAGTCATGCTCTCCCGGTCAGTGCATCTGATATCCAATGCTGGGTGTATGCTGAGTTCGTGAAAATGTGTAGCACAGCTGCTCACCATTGGAGCACCAGGTTAATCCCCTTCAGAGTAGCCTCTAGTTCAGCCAGGTTTATATGGTGCATGTCATTTTCTTGTTGTAGCCAGCAGGCATCCTCTATGATGATCCCATTATCCTCAAGGGCAACACCCATGGCCAGTGAGCTGGCGTCCACCCAGATGATGAGCTCGTTCTCATTAACACACCAGCTGCCTCACATGGGATTGTCTTGCATCACTCTCCCCATAGTTTCAGTTATCATGCATCTTACGGTAACTTTGTGCACCTCGTCATCCCATCCTGACATAATAGAAGTCAAACGATGCTTTATGGCTGCTGCCACCACTCTGAGCCAGTGTCATGAAACTTCTCCGACTGGTTTACTGTCGGTGAAGGTAACAAGCTTTTAGTCTCAACCCTTTTACCTACACCAATTGCTCGGACGATGTCAAATGTATTGCTGGTATTAGGTCGGATAATATCTTATTTTGGGATGTCATTCAACCACAAGCAAACAGGGAAAACTATGACAGATTTTCTAACAAGGCGCAAATGAAGACAACATGAAATGCCCAATTTAGAATACAAATTATTTTATTATCAACCCAAAAAAATAAAGGCATGTATGCAAAGTAAAATAGTCTTCGTGACAAAAATAAATATGTTTATATTTCAACAATTTGGGGACAATTCACCAAGAAATTTTCTAGTGATGATGTATGCAAAAAATTTTATTTGATGTGTTTTGTGTGCGGTAGGAACAGAGTAAGCAAAAAGATGAAACAACATTAAAATAAAAGCTTATCTTACTCCTCTCTCTCTCATTTCTTTTATCTCTGATATATATATATATAGTGTATCACAAAAGTGAGTACACCCCTCATATTTCTGCAGATATTTAAGTATATCTCTTCATGAGACAACACTTACAAAATGACACTTTGACACAATGAAAAGTAGTCTGTGTACAGCTTATATAACAGAGTTAATTTATTTTCCCCTCAAAATAACTCAAAATATAGCCATTAAAAGCTAAACCCCTGCCAACAAAAGTGAGTACACCCCTTAGGGAAAGTTGTCAATATTAACATACACCATGTTGACTGTCAATATTTTGTGTGGCCACCATCATTATCCAGAACTGCCTTTACTCTCGTGGGCATGGAGTTTACCAGAGCTTCACAGGTAGCCACTGGAATGCTCTTCCACTCCTCCATGAGGACATCACGGAGCTGGCAGATATTTGAGACTTTGCGCACCTCCACCTTCTGCTTGAGGATCCCCCAAAGATGTTCTATTGCGTTCAAGACTGGAGACATGCTTGGCCAGTCCATCACCTTTACCCTCAGCCTCTTCAGTAAAACAGTGGTCATCTTGGAGGTGTGTTTGGGGTCATTGTCTTGCTGGAACACTGCCCTGCAACCCAGTTTCTGGAGGGAGGGGATCATGCTCTGCTGCAGTATTTCACAGTACATGTTGGAGTTCATGTTTCCCTCAATGAAATGTAACTCTCCAACACCTGCAGCACTCATGCAGCCCCAGACCATGACATTCCCACCACCATGCTTGACTGTAGGCATGACACACTTATCTTTGGACTCCTCACCTGGTCACCATCACACATGCTTGAAGCCATTGGAACCAAACAAATTAATCTTCATCTCATCAGACCATAGAACATGGTTCCAGTAATCCATGTGCTTTGCTGACATGTCTTCAACAAACAGTTTGTGGGTTTTCTTGTGTATCATCTTCAGAAGAGGCTTCCTACTGGGGTGACAGCCATGCACACCAATTTGATGTAGAGTGCGGCGTATGGTCTGAGTGCTAACAGGCTGACCCCCCACCTCTTCAATCTCTGCAGCAATGCTGACAGCACTCCTACGCCAATCTTTCAAAGAAAGCATTTGGATGTGATGCTCAACACGTGAGCTCAGCTTCTTTGGATGACCTACCCGAGGCCTGTACTGAGTGGACCCCGCTCTTTTAAAACACTGGATGATTTTAGCCACTGTGTTGCAGCTCAGTTTCAGGGTGTTGGCAATCTTCTTGTAGCCTTGGCCATCTTCATGTAGCGCAACAATACGTCTTTTAAGATCCTCAGAGAGTTCTTTGACATGTGGTGCCATGTTGGAACTTTCAGTGAACAGTATGCAAGAGTGTGAGAGCTGCATTACAAATTTGAACGCACCTGCTCCCTAGGCACACATGGGCCTAGTAACTCTAATGAGTCACATGACATTTTGGAGGGAAAATGACAAAAAGTACTCAATTTGGACATTTAGGGGTGTAGTTTCTTAGGGGTATACTCACTTTTGTTGGCTTTTAATGGCTATATTTTGAGTTATTTTGAGGGGAAAATAAATTAACTCTGTTATATAAGCTGCACACAGACTACTTTTCATTGTGTCAAAGTGTCATTTTATCAGTGTTGTTCTATGAAGAGATATACTTAGCTATCTGCAGAAATGTGAGGGGTGTACTCACTTTTGTGATACACTGTATATGTGTGTGTGTGTCTCTCTCTCTCTTTTTTTTCTGGTGTCGCATTTCACCAACCATTAATTTCTCTTTCCTTCTTTCTGGTTACATCTTCAAATCATTTCTTGTTCTCTGGTTTTTCTCACTGTCAGTCGTCAAACAAAATAGTCATGTATTTCTTTTTTGGCGGTATTTTAATCTTCCTATATGAGCTGACCTAGAGAAGACCACAGACACGTCTGTCTATAATAGGATCTCTCGGCCAACTGACTTGTCTGATTTTTCCTCTTTGCAGATTCGACCTTCTCGCTGCTTTGCATCATGTGGGTTTCTTGGCCAATCGGCATCCAGTCTTCAATAGGTTGCTTGTTGCTAGGGGCTGCCTGCCAGTTTATACACCCATATTAGGGAAACTTGACTATCAATTGGTCAGCACGCAACATTGACCCGAATTCAACTCTTCAGACTTCTCGTCTACTTCTGCTGGTTTGCGAGAGAAACAAAAAAAGGAGAGGGAAAGAAAGAGAGTCTATATTTATGAGTAAAATATGAATTTGACTATCCCCAGGGTCCAAATTCACAACACCAGCCTTATACTAGGAAATGGTCAACTAGTTTCCCACACAAGAAGGTGCTCTGATGAGTAATGACTTCCAGGACGTCATTGCATCTCCATCAACATTGACATGTAGTCCGAGAACCTTTTGGAGCAGCTCTGCGGCCTTGCACACCAAACCAAAACATTCTAAATGTTCCTTAACACTCATTGAAGAGCCACGTTTTCATTGATATAAACACCATCAATGTAATATGATGTTGCCCTTCGAATTTCCTTGTCCTGTGCCGTGACTACATTCATAATCACCGACATAATCTTTGGGGCCACATTAAAACCAAATCCCAGTCAGAGGATGCAATATCTCTGCCCTTTTATCATAACAGTCTGAAAGGGCCAGAGGGATCGGTGGACTTGGAAATAGGCTCTTCTCAAATCTAGGGTGGCAACATTGATCCCTTGTCACCATTTCTGCAGTTTCTGAACACAAACATCTGCATTGGCCATATACACATCTACAGTTATTCAGCTCTCAATAGTCCATGACCAGTCTCACTTTCCCCTTATTCTCTTGTACTATTGCCATCAAAGGAATCAGTCCTCGAGGCGGCTCCAGCTCCTTCTTAGGATAAGGCACAAGCCAGCCATTTGCTATCCAGAGTTCCAATTCACTTTCGTATTCACTCCTGATGTCCTCTGTAACCAGGTATTCAGTCACTTTATTTGTTAGTGGCATGGCTGTGTAGCCACCTGTCCACTTTCACATTGTGGTTCACATGCGTCTGTGCCAATTGAAAGTTGCACTGACGTCAAGCTCATTTATTGCAATAGAGGCTATGTGGGGCACGCTCTTGGCTGCAAGGCTCACCTCACCTTAGCTGCTTATATGGACCCCTCCCAGCTTTGCAATCACATCACATCAAGCGCTAACAAAGTTTGGTGTACAATCAGTACCTCCACAGTCACTAGGCATATATTGTCAATTTTCAGCTCCACTGTGCCAACACCCAGGCTGGTAAGAGTTTTTCCATCAGCAGTTACAACCTTTGCCTCTCTGGGTCTCTATGAACGACACACCAATTTGCACATTAACATCTTTGAATACCCGGAGACTACAAGGATCATGCATTTCCGTCCATCAGGGAGCAGTGCAATCATGGGTAGCACCTCAATGTTCACTTGCCTGGGGAGGAGACTGGTGCTAGCATCTTTTTACCCCTTGAGTCATTTCCCAGACACTGACACAAAGTGACCCATCCTTTGGCATCTGAAGTACTGTAATCTCAGGTATGAATGTCAACCGGTTGTTCATCCTCATTGCACATCCCTGGATGCAGCCATTGCTTAAGTGGTTGGGGTAGGTACATGGGTAGAATACCAGGTTTTCCCCAATCTATTTGCGCCGACACATAAAGTTGCTGCCTGACATGCTGTAGCAACCCAGTAACAAACACGCAGGCTATCCATTTTTCAGGCAGCATTTCTCCAACTTAGAGAGCTAGTCTTTTAAGTGCTGCCAGGAATTCGTCGACTGTCTCTCCATCATGAAATCGTCACGTCGTAAACTACAAAAGCATCTATGGTGAATGCGATGGTGAGGGTGCACTTGATTTCTTCAATATCAGCTCCCTGCTTTTTGGTGATTTACTGATACACAGTGAGAGCCCCACCTGTCAACCTCAAGGGGAGAATACACTCAACCCTTTCTTCGTCTGATAGTTCGCAGATCATTTCCACTTGTTCAAGCCATTCTATAATTGGTTCATCCGATGCGGCACCCCCAAACTCAGGAATCAACTACAAGTCAAAAGGCCTCCTTGCCATTGCTGCTGGATCCAGGAAAGTGTAGGTTAACATCTGAGGTTTGCCAAAATATCTTGTGTTGAAATTGATTATGATATTGTATCTCCTTCGCTGAGTTGAAATGTGTCCACGAAAAATAAAGACAGCTCTCTCCTACTGCCATAGCGATGAGCAGTCTACTTCTCTGTGAATATTTTTTCCTAGAGTCCATTGGAGCATTCCAGCTCTTTATATAGAGTTTGGTAATTTGCCTATGCAAAACACCACACATTTGCATAAATGAGCTAGCCACTAATCACATTTTCTGCACATACCCACCTCCACTTACTTTGAGGGTGTCTGGTCAGCTGGCCAGCCAACTCATTACAGATACTAGATGCTTTTTGGAGGTGCCCGTGGCGTAATGGTTATCATTGTAGCAAATAGACATGGCGACATGAGTTCAAATCCTAGATGAGACTGATTGCATTTCACATAGCACTAATACCCTTGGGAAAGGTATGAATCTAGTTATTCTCCTTCCAGCTATGGGTAAATAGTAGGGCAGACTGGGTTCTTCAGCCTTGGTGAGGCAACTAGTCTAGGAGAAGGAAAACTCTGAATTCAAACCTGTTAAACTCCGCTTAAAAATTGACCTTATGTCATATCCTGCCCGAGCGGAGGGGTTGGTAAATATGGATACTGGATGCAGTCTAGAGGACTTGCCAAGAGGGATGGAAGATAGAGATGGATGGTGAGACTTGATGATATGTACATTTACAAAAAAACTTATTTAAACCTGAAAGTAAAGTCCCTTCACTCCTGGTTATGGAGACTTATAACTCATCTTTGGTAGAGCTGTCATCACCCCTCTACCTTATTACACTTAACAGGATAGAGTTGATCAATAACCTAAGCATCTCAAAGAGAGATGCTAAAGGAGATGGACAATATTTTTATCCCACCCATACATGAGAGTCATCTCATTTAACTTGAGTTTGTGCCGCATTTTAACCTCATGGGGAGATGGATTAATGCAACCTTCTGTGTGTGTGTGTGTGTGTGTGTGTGTGTCTATAAGTATATATACATTGTTTTAAACTTTTACATCTTTCTTCTATTGCTAATTTTTAAGCAGTTTTAAAATAGACACTCTAAGTTACTAATGAAAACATTTTCTGCACATTAACATCTTTGAAAGTTATGCATATAATTTTACTGGTAAGTAAAAGACTTTATATTTAAAATAGAAGTAAAGTCTTAGCCAAAATTTGCTCAAGACACAAATTCTACTGAAAAATTTATCAAAGAAATATACAGTTCAAAATGGTTTATGCCAGCCAAAGTTTATAATTCCTAATCAAATTTAGTTGCAATTTTTCATTCTTCCAGGCATACATTTTTACTAGCTTCCAGTCATAAAATCATTGGCAAAAGAAATCTCTATGACCTTGATAAGTACCACACAAACACATAGCAATTTCAATAAGCTCAGCTTGCCTCCTGTAGTAGTTGAACTACTATTGTCTAATGTTACTTATTAACAGCAGATGCTTGGAGAGAGAAATGACAGATGGCAAAGATGGACACTTTACCAAATATTCTTACTCTGTTAATTTGAGTATTTTTGTAAACAAGATGTTGGCTTATCAGGAGTTTGATGTAAAACTCAAAGTTAGAAGTCAAGGCTTGTATCAAAACTGAATATAATAGACAGTGAAGCATTTTTTTTTTCAAATGGGTAAAACAGATTTCTAAAATCAAACATTTTTGTTTTTTGTCTGGATTGTCCATCCTAATCCTATATGATGTTATAAAATTATTTTACATCTCCAGTATAAAGAACTACATTTAAATATTAAATATTACTAATTGATTAACTATGAATGATTATTTTAGTAATTATTTTCTTTTGAAATTTGGAAATTTAAATACTCTAGTGTTAATAATGATAAATTTAAATCTTTATAATTTCCAAACCACTTAATTTAAAACTAGCTGAAAACTCACTTAGCAAGTTGGATTTTGTAAATTGACCATAAATTTATATCCATTCCCATTATTATTGCAGCAATAAACACAGGTAAAACACTGAACTATGTGTTAAGAGGTTAATGCTGGTAGCCTTTCTTTGTACTACATATATAAACATGATTGTTCTTTTAAGTTTTAATTTTCCACTGACTGGAAAAAGGTATTCAAATTTAAAAAAGAAAGAGGAAAGATTGTAAGTTTGATGTCTGGCAAGGAAATTTTCAGTTATGTTAATTCAGTTAAAGGAAAACTAAAGAATCACTTTAGCTAACATAATAGACAATGGAATTTTCAAAAATTAATATGCCAAAAACATGCTCCATGAGTCTTATTAGTAACTGCAAAAATTTTAATGGCTATATATTTAGCCATTCTTCAGTTATGTCATGAAATACAGAGGGGCTGAAAAAAATTTATAAGGTGAGTTATACTAAGATTATTCATTCCTATTTCCAACAAGACCAAATTTATGAATATACAATATTAAAGGAGCATTTTCTACAAGATAAAAAAGGCAACATAAAAGATAGGGTCTATCTTAGATCATAGGTGATAGTGTTGTTATGAATATTATTCAAGCATTTGACTAGATAATTTTGAGTATAATCAATATAATAGCTTGAATGTAAAAAGAGAATGATCTAGAATGATGAAACATGTTATTCTACATATTCACACAGTTCAACACATTTAACACATCATTTTCTTTAACCCTTAAAAAAATAAATTTTAAAAAATGATAATAAAAGGGGTGCCCTTCTTGGTTGGACCAATAACTTTTCATGTTTTATAAGCAAAGGTACTATACAGACAAGTTTTTGATAGTTGTTAGAATGGTCAAATTTCTTTATAATAAATAGAAGTAAATGTATAAGTACTAATGATTTCCATTTGGATGTAAACAATGGCATTTATGCACATGACCTAAAAAAACAAATGACTAGTATTTGAATTCTGAAAACCTACAAATCATATGAACAATGAACATTCTATTATTAAACGAGGCTGCCATTGCTACTTCCACATTTCTTAGACCTTAAACATCAAAAAGATTGTTAAATATTTTCACCTCTCACTTTTTTTTTTCAATTTAATTTTTTAATTATATTTATTAATTTCTATTTCCATGGTTATTTCCATTTCTGAGTAGGCAAATATATATATATATATATATATATATATGGGTTTGGGTCTGCATATATTTGTATATTCCTAAAATAAAAATACTTTGTCAATTGATTTTTTAGAACATGATACTATAGTTGGGTTTAGAAAATGAACTATCCATCAAAATAGCAGTAACATACAGAAGTTCTAAAACTTCCAGCTGTATTTTTAAAATAAGAAAGCAAAATTATCACCAAGAAAAGAATTCCTGGAAGTAAAGTTTACTGATAATACAAAAAAAAAAATCACAGAATAATATTTCTTACAATAATTCACTAAATGTTTTTGCCCATCAGTCATCACATAACATGAGGATGATCTAACAAAATTTTTAGGCTTTTTGTTTAACAATATAAAGTAGATATCAAGCTGAAATTTCCAAGCCAAAACCAAGTTATTTCCTATATATATATATAATCTTTTTCAAGTTTTTTTTAAAATTACATTATGTTATGTTTACATCTATTGACCAGAGGGCCATAAACAGTGTTGAGAGATTAATGTTTATTAACTTTTATGTAATCATAAAAATCATAGTTCGACATTACTAGCTTAAAACCCAACCTATACTTTTTAGCATCATTTACAATAAAAATATTGTCTGGAACATAAATTACACAAGGTAAAATTTTAAAACATGAATCTAATTATAATCCAAATATACCACTAAGATTCCACTATGTTCAGCCAATTTCAACCAAACTTTCAAGAATTTTTATGGTCATCAAGAAAACTGTTTTAAACTATTCAGCCAAGATTATTTCTTGTTTTTCCCCAAAATTAAGCAACTTCCTATGCTAATAAAACATTAAATATTCCCAAAAGTTAATGTCATGATTTGCAATTAGATGCCTGACATTTAAAGAGAACTAATGTCATTTTCAAAACTCTAAGTGATGATTTCTTTTGTCTTATGATATCTAGCAGTACTTACTCTTATTATATACAAGTTTTAAAATGGTCACTGATATTCATACATACTTTGTGTTAAAGTCTTTCATTTATTTATACCTAACGTGTATCTCACTCTCAAAATCTAATAATTATCAGAAAGCCATGTCACTGCAAAATGAAACTATCCAAGAAAAAAACTATTTATCATACTATAATTATTCATACTTAAGTAAACATTACAAATTAGGTTTATAGGTAGTTCTTCAAACTGAAGAGGAAAAAAATTGGTCTCCAAAAAAAACAAAAAAAGAGTAAGCAGTACTAATTAATATTTGTAACTGTTAGAGTAAATATTTATTTGACAACAAAGATTGTAAAATAACCAGTTTCAATCCAAGTTTTGACCTTTTGCTCAAGTACCTATCTGTACTGAATTAGTACTCAAATAATTTCTGAAATAATAATAGTCTTATATAATAAAATCTAACATGCTTTCAGCTGTTAGAAAATTCAATTTTGCTATTAATTAGGTTATTTATATTAAAAAAATTTAACTAAAACACACACACACGTTTTCTACCAAAAACTTATTTTTCAAATTAATTCTAATTATTCAGGATGAATTTACAAAAAAAAATAAATGAATAAACAATAATAATAATAATAATAATAATAATAATAATAATGACAGTGATTAAAAAATTATCAAAATTTAACAGTTCAGAATTTTTTTAATGTAATGAGTTTAAAAGAGGAAAACACTGAAATATAAATGAAAAAAGAAAAAACTAAATAAATCTAGTAAGATATTTTTTTATAAAATATTCTATAACATGCTTTTTAATAAAGTAACTTAAAAATATATATATATATAATGGTGACATACAGATCTGCACTTGGGTCTGGAAGCAGGCCTGGGCAAGATTGTATGGAAAATTGGCATTTACTCTCTCCATGATGGCAATGTTCTCCAACAGAAGGGTAAGTGCTGATAGAGATTGGCACCAGTGTCATCACAAGTGTTGCTAAAATAAGGTTAAAGATGTCATCAGACTGGCTTAGAGACTCCAGTCTGGTTTACTATTTTACCTATAGAAGCAAGATTCATTCTTTTCCAAAAAGTACTAGTTTGAAGTGTGTAGCGTCACAATTGGTGATCCTAAAAACCAAGTCTTATTGTAAATATCTAATTTGCCTCGTCAGTCCATTCTGTAAGACATCTGTCCACAAAGCTCAAAATTCGCCTTGTAACTGACATATTCCTCTTTTTATCAAAGCTGAAATCTGAATATGTTGCAAATCTTGTCTCACCAGAGATGAGACGGGTATCTTATAAATTGTAACTCCAAGAACGGCCATATTTCTCACTGTCGGCATCCTGTACGTTAGCTCTGGGGTAAGTTATTTCTCTTGCTACTAAGAATAAAATAGTTTAAGAATGAACTTGGACTTGATATACTGATCAGATTTTATAAACTAATAACTATCCACACCACAAAGAGAATACACACGGTTTTAATATGGAGCATCTTAGGAGGTGGATTTCTATGTCCATACCTAAAAAATAATATCAGTTACTTTATATAATAATAATATCAGTTACTTTATTTACAATGAAAATGTATATAGCAACTTAACCAAATTTGAAACCATTCAATAGTCTCAATGAAAACACCTAAGTGTAGAATTCTGTTATAATTCTAGAGTATCACATTCCAAACACTAATTTCATAATAAAAACATTGTTCTTATCTATACTTTCTTAAAAGTTGCCTTTCATGGTATTAAGTTCAACATCAAACGACATCCTACAGAATTTATAAGATCATTGCAGATGAAGGGAAATTACCCTATAATTAGCATTTAATAATTATTTTAATAATTATATTGATTGAGATGAGTGAATACAGACCTTACACTGATTAAGTTGTGAATTAGACTGGAAGTTGCTTTACTTCTTCAGTTAGATCAGGAGTGTTAAAATGCTCTAACAAAAATCTTTCTACAATGTGCCATTATTGTAACATACATACAAAAAATGGTTGATATTGACTGAAAATAGAAAAAGTAAAAGAACACAAGTAAATGAGATAATACCAGTGACTGTTCAAACAATTGAACCTCTTTTTCTTGTTGCTATTAACATATTTTGGCCAATCTATTCTTCAGCCTTCATCCAGGGTATAATCTGAGATAGGAGAAAAATAACCAATAGTTTTGATCTTTTTTTTGTTTTGTTTTGTTTTATGGAGTAGAGCTTTGCATTATCAAACTACAGGACATTCCTTTCTTGTGACTATCATTAAACATTTTTGCATTAATCTTAATTTTCTCATTGAATTGTAATACTTTGATCAAAAATACAAGAAAAATTAAACCTGCCATTTTCCATTAGATGTCCATGAAGTCTCTCTGCATGTAGAACTTTAGGCAATAGAACAAGATTTTCATTGGTTGATCATCATTGTATTTTATGTCTGTTGTCAATTAAAAAGATTTTTTAAATTCTCATCTCTAGTAAAAATTTCCATAAGAAAAACAAGTTTGATTCCTTAATCAACAAATACTTGGAAATAAGTTCTTTATTAACTGAGTGATCTTAATGGCATGTCAACCCATCAAGGGTCATTTTATGTCTACAGGTTAAGGAATCATTTATTGTACATTCATATTTACATTTTTTTCTTATGAGGCTCCCCGACCAGTCATATTGAATATGAATAATTTTTAAACAGATTTATTTGACACATAGCTGAAACTAACAGGTATTACCACTCTGAATCAGAGGAGTCCTTGGAGTAATGGCAATGAACAGGTATTCCACACTCTCCAGAACTGGAGCTTCACCATCAGACGCAGTTTAGTGTCATACACATTTTTTGGAGCAGGGGCATTACCTTCCTGTAGGAGGATACTGTCAGCATATTCTATTCTGCTGACATGGCAGGAGTACTCTGTTGTGGTGTAATAGTTAGCAAGCTAGCCTCACAGATTAATTACTACTGACTAGGGAGTTCAATCTTCACTAGGTACCCCGTACTTTTGGCTTTGTGAAACACTAATTATATACTACTTTCCTTTACTTCTTTAACAGTAATCAATTACAGCATAAATATGTGATTCAATATTAAGCTTACAAGCTGCTAAAGGTAGCTATAAAGCTCTGCAAATCATCATCTTACAAAATTCAGGAGATAGAAATTTGTGGTATTTCAAACTGATAGGATATCAAGAAAACTGTAACAAAAAACCAGTTAGTGTCCTAGACTTAATGACATTTTATACAGTATGCATAAAAGAGATTATTTAAAGAGGTCAAATAGGAATTCACGGCTTGACAAGCAGTTAAATTGTTTGTTCAATCAAGTTGACTAGTCTCATAGGAGTTTCACAACCCTAATTCATATCGTATACAAACACACCTGCAATAAACTGTTTAAATCTAGTTTTATAACTAAAACCAAAGGTAAGGTATTGAAAACAATCAAGACATGTAATTAGCCTAGTTTTTTAAACTAGCAGAGAAGAAGAATCAAGACAAACATCAAATCAGTAATGAATTTATTCCTTGGTGTCCCAAACATCAATATTATCCCTTTCATTGCAGTATGCAATTAAATTATTAAAGCCAATGCCTTATAGTCAAATTTTACACTATGTTCTGGGCAATTTTGTGAAGTTTATCTTTATTTTAACACCAAATTTGACTATTTCTGCTATATTTTTTCCAGAAAATGCAGCAGAGAAAGGGTTAATAATTGGGAAGGGTTTATCTTCCATAGACAACCAAACAATTTGATGTAGAGCTATCAAATTTTATATGCATATTTATTGAACTCTATAAGAAGTTGAAATGTAAAAAAAGAAAAAAACTAAAGAGGGGGCTTTCATTGAGAAGGGGTTCTAACCATTTGATTTCCAAGTTAAACATTTTTTACCTTGATGTAAGGTGCAAGACCTTGGAGTAATGGCAATGAACAGGTATTCCACACTCTCCAGAACTGGAGCTTCACCATCAGATGCAGACATAGAAATTCATTGTCTGTAGGAACTTTTTACAATAATCTTGAACAATTGTTTGAAGATTAGGTTGTTTATAAAAAAAATCATTTTTCACAGAAATTTTATGACTTTTCAGGACTATGCGAGTGACGTAGTTTAAGAGTAGCAACCTCCATACACACCAGACCTAGCTCCATATGACATTTTCTAAACTGAATATTCATCTCAAAAAGCAAGATTTGAAGATACAGAAGACATTAAAAGAAATCTGATGGTACAGCTTCTCACCATATCAAAAAAGAAGTTTCAGATGAGCTTTGACCAATAGAAAACTCACTGGAATAAATGTTGAATACCAAGGGTACTATTTTGAAGAAAATTAATGTTTAATTCATTGTTCATTTCTTTCTAGGAAAATACAACTTCAGTCTCAATACGTTTTGAATACACCTAGTATATCCAGCACTCCATACAACTTTACTTCAATGGAAACAACACTTACCAACTCTCCATCAGTACTAAGGAATTAAAACATACTGTCATAATCCAAGTCGTAGCCTCTTATTCAACATGAATGGATATTTTAGTTAGTATTAGATACACAAGAATCAGCAATATAACAATTATCTTTACATGACAGATATGACAATGCATACACATTTGAATTATTCAATTTTAGAATAAGCCTTGTGAAAAAAATTGTTTTCAGTACCCTAATAAAACAAAAGAATAGAATACCAAAAAACAACGGATTAAAACTGAACAGAAAAATTAGAAAATATGCCATACTTTGAAAATGATATCAACTCACTTAAAGGTGGCCATTAAGCTCCATATCAATTTATATTCTATTTATATGATTCATAATTGCAAATAAATAAGTAGAAATACTCTATGATTAGCATTTGTAGTTATCTCCTTTGAAAAATCATAATAATCAGGATCAACCTGAATAAAAACCCACACTATTATCAAGTTGCAAATTGGATTAGAAATAGCTCTCCCCCCACCCAAAATTTAGGCTTTTTTTATTCTAAAGCAAAAATCTAGCTACAATGTGCTATTGTCAGCCGCATACAAAATTCATATTTAGAAGCATGAACAATATAAAGAATAACTTCACAAAATTTCTTTTAAAAAGACTAAAAAAAAAAATCATCTACTTTAACAAGGTCTTTAAATATATCATTTGTCATACACTGTTTATAATAGAAAAAATAAAAATTTGTTTATAAGAGCTACATTATGTCACAGAAGAAATGAGGAAAATAAATGTATTAAATATAAACTAAAAAAAGAAAAAGAAAACAGTAATAACTGCAGTTTTCTCTATTTATTAGAAATGTTACTTAGTATACTTGGTTGGTCAATCAGTTATACAAACAAGAAAGGTTTAAAAAGAAAAAAAAAATATGATGACATCAGAAGCAACAGTTGGCAAGGTGACTTAAGTCTATTCTACAAAATTGGCTGACTAATATAAAGGAATGTTGTTTGTGAGGAAAAAGTAATATGCTTATATTTGTGCTTACATTACGCATATGCATATTTGTTCTAGTCTTGTGACATTGAAAATAAATAAATAAAAACACCAGTAAGCAAAACATTTCTCCACGATCTAAAACCAAAACTGACCAAGTTCAAATAGTCAGTATAATGATTTTGTTTTACTTATAAATAAGTTTTTCTTTCAATGTCTAAAAAATACTACTTATACTTTCCTAATATATTTATAATGCAAAAACCATATACACGTTATCTTTGCATAGGGTTTTCCAGAATTTTACCATTATTATCTCTACTGATAATTGGAAAAGGTTTGTCTGTTTATTCCGTATAGATGGACAAAGGGTTTTATGCAAATTTATCAAATTTGGTATGCAAACAGGATTGAAAATCATTTTATTCTCCAAGTTAGAGTATTTCAATAATTAATATTGCACTAAGAAAAAAAAAAAAATATTTGTACAATGGACAATTTTAGCTGTGTTACAGTAACATATGACAAAAGTTGGATCATTATAAAAAATGATGATAAAAGATAAAATTACCATCTTAATGTTTTTGTTAAAAATCATCCAAGCACAACTTTGATTAGAAACACATTTATCTTATTTAGTCATTAACTAATTAAAACATTATTAACTCCTGTCAAGGTTAACAATGGCCATTGTAAGTATTTCACTATTACCACTGCTTGGGTAGTAAGGTAATTATGGGAGAGTAGCTTTTGTGAGAGCTTATTCACCCACTCCAGTGAAAAGGCTTTATTTTCTTTATAACTGTTGATGGAACATAGAAAAGATTCATACTTTTCCGCCCATGTGTGTTCATGGATGATTTACAATTCAGTTATCTGTACAAACATAAGTAACAAAATTGCAAACACGTCAACATACGACATTATAAATAGTAGGGCAGAGTGGGCTCTAGCTTTAGCAACCAATCTAAGAAAAAGAAAACTGAATTCAAACCAGCCTTATTCCACTTAAAAATTGACCTTTTGTCACATCCTGCTCATGGCAGAGGGGTTAGGTAAATATGAGCTACATATTACATGTTTTTTATTTCTATTAGAATTGGCCTAGTGGAAGAGTGTTTGCCAATGGGCCGGGAGACTGGGGTTCAATCTCAGGTCAAGTCATACCAAAGACTCAAAAAAAAAAAAAAAAAAAAAAAAAAAGGTACTTGATGCCTCCTTATTTAACACTCAACATTATAAGGTACATTTCAAGGGTAAAGTGGAGTAATCCAGGGAAAGGAGTGGTGCCCTTCCCTACACCTTGGTGTAGTAGCTATTGAAAAAAGGAGCTTTCAGGTAGCCCTCTACTTCGGTCACCAACTTTATTTACTATATATATATATATATATATATATATATATATATGAATAAAAAGAAGTTGTGTCCCATTTGATATGTACACAAAATTCATAACTTAGAAAAGCAAGGTCATTAAGCATTAAAATCACACATACTTTAATATTTATGATAAAGAAAAGTACAAAATTTACTTTTTGATTTTTACTAATTAAATGATATAATTCAATGATTAAAAATCACTCAATTTGTGGAACTCTTCATAGTTCTTCATAAGTAAGTACAAAAAAGCAAGTGCAAGTCTTTGGTTCTTCTTAAGACCCACCATATTTAAATACCACAGATAGGTGAAATTCAAATTTAATGCTTTTTTGAAAATTATTGTTTTGTAATTTAGTACTATTTATAAAAAAAATAAGGGAGGGGAATTCAAAAAAATGAAAATATTTCAAATTGAGGTACCTTTTTAAAATACTATTTTACATGTAAACTAAAAAATATCATAATACAAAAAATCATACATTCCTAATTCTTGGTTTCTTTTTATGATAAGGACACATTTGCATTTTTTAGCTTCTTTTTATTGTTCCTACCTATAAATGTTACGATTTTAGAAGGTAAAAAAATAAAAAACGAAAACATTGTTATTCATTAACTCAAAAAACTGAGTTTTTTAAAGGAATACTTTTCAGTTTTCTTAGAATAAAATGTATTAATTTTTAATCAGTGAAACCCAAAAACTTATTTTTTAACAAAGAAATGAACTACAGAATAAAACAAATGTTTCATCTGAATTAATGGGCGAAATTTTCCATCTAAGGATGAGGACACATTTTTAATTCTTAATTTCTTTTTATTGTTACATTTTTATAGGGTAAGAAGAAAATAAATTAAACAAATACATTTTTCATCACTAACTCAAAAGGCAAAGTCTTTAGAAAAATCAAATTACGTTTTAAACCATTCACAAGTTTGTAGTTACATTTTTATAGCACTTAATGAAGATAAAAAAATTACTAAAAATATTGTAATACATGAATTCTTAGATTCTTTCATTGTTAACTTTTTTATATGGTAAATAAGAATTTGAATAAGAACGATGATGGTCTTTTGAAAATTATTAACTAAAAAACTGTTCTGTAACTTACTGTAAAAAAAATAAACAAATAAAAACTTATTGATGACCTTAAAAAAAAAAAAAAAAAATGGAAAGGTTTTAAAGCTTTCACCAGTATAGGGTTAAGTATAATTATATATTATTTTAAATATATTATTTTAAATATATTTTAAATGTAACGGACATTGGCCTAGCGGTTAGAGTGTTCGCCAATGGCCCGGGAGACCTGGGTTCAATCCCAGGTCGAGTCATACCAAAGACTCAAAAAATGGTACTTGATTCCTCCTTGCTTAACACTCAGCATTATAAGGTATGGATCAAGGGTAAAGTGGAGCAATCCAGGGAAAGGAGTCGCGCCCTCCCCTACACCTTGGTGTAGTAAGCTATCGAAAAGGGAGCCTTCGGTCACCCTCGACTATGGTCGCCAACTTTACTTTACTTTAAATGTAAACTAAATAAAAAAGAAAAACAATTCGTAAAACAAAATACTTTTCATTTGAATTAATAGGCAAAAATCTTTCAACTACAAATAGGAACACATTTTTATTCTTGGCTTACTCCTCTCTTCCCTTTATAACTCTCTCATTAAATCCTTTTAGTCAGGTTATGGACTGGGTACTTCAGGTAGTGTGTGTAGGGGGGATATTTATCTGTCTCCTAACCAAGACAGTGTGGCACAAGGCTCTTTTTTAGAGTGGGAACTGGGTATGAGCCGAAGCTCAAATACACAGCAAGTACAAAAATACCTTGACCCCATCAGCATTCTCCCTAAAATAAAAAAAAAAGGCACTTCATGGGATGGCCCCTTGAGGCCAAGAGAGCGTCAGTCTCAGCCACTGAACACGAATGCTAGGCTTCCCCAGCATGCATATCAAGCAGCACTGACTGATGTGATCAACACAACCAGACCAAATTGTATCCATACAAACATGGCAGCCAAGTCTGTATGTGTATACACACAAAATGTGATAATGTCGCAGGACCAGTATGTGAATGCATTGGTCCCGCGAATAGGTTGTTGGATGTTGTTTGTTGTAGTTGATTGACAGAGGACTGGACAAATGATAGAGGGAAGTGGATAAATTTTAATTCAGGTTTTATTGAGCAAATCTTACTGTGACACTATGGGTGGCATCCATTCCTGTGGGTGTGGGTGCCAGTCAGAGAATCTCTTTGTCTGTTTTGACACGAAACCCACACAAAGGGCCTGCGTGCAAGATCTCCCACGAGACCGGAAGAACAAGGGAAGGGAGGTCCCAGAGATCAGTCGACAGAGGAGAGCAGAAGAGACCAATCAATAGAACAGGTCAGTCAGGGAGATGAAAGTCGGGCAGAGTGGAGACCAGTCAACAGAAGTCAGCATTGACTACCAGCACCAATGGCAGACCAGCACCAATGGCCGAAGGATTTAATGAGATTGCTTTGTGAGAGTTTTCGCTGGAGTACATGCTCGTGTTAGCTCACAGGATGCACAAAAAGTGTCACAGAATTCCCCCTCTTGCGCTTGGAGCTAACCCAAGCCTGATTGTTTGTTCTTCTTTTCTTCCACCCCCTCGGTTGTGTTTTGCGTATCTGTAAAGGAATGTGAAATACCCCTGGCCAGAGATGAGAAAAACACTAGACGATTCTAATGGTCATGAGCAGTTTGGTTGGTTGAGATAGTAGGGGTTGGCCAGCATGTATTGGCACATTACACAAAAGGTGTATAGGTGTAGAAATTGCAGTTATTGTATCATGTTGGGATCGTCACTTGTTGTGGGACCAATAAATACATTGATCCCACAAACTTTTGAAAAACAAGTGATTGATGACCAACTAGGCAAAAATGACAAAGACAAGAGGGTTAATTTAAAAGGCCAAGATTTGTTTGATGAATCGCTAACAATTAAAATTGGTCCGTTCAGGGACAAGAATGTAGTTTGAATTGATGCGCATGTCTTCCCTGTCATGGATCTGAAAATTCAGGTACTAGTTGCAGAGACTGGATATCGGAGACTTGGTTGTGCGTTACTTCAGTTAACTGGGGATGTGTTGATGTGGCCTCAGTGTGTTGTGTTAGTCCAAGCAGTGGTTGCTTGTGAACTAAGATGATGCAGAAGTCTGCTGCTGAGTGAAGCTGGTGCTGGTAGCTTGGTTGTGCAGGAACGACTGCTGGTGAAGCTGGAGCTGGTCTGTAGGTGCTGGAAGGTGCAGTGAGAAGACCAAAAGTGGTCTTAGAAGACTTTCTAAGATTAGCTCTCAGAAGAGCAGTTTGAATGAGAAAAGCCGCTGTGGTGGGGTCTGCGGCTGGTTCCTGCATCATCTGCTGGCTGGAGTCAAGACATCTGTTGTTGGGTTGGCCTGGAGCTGAATGTCTCTAGCAGCTGCTGCTGCTAAGGCCTGGGTCAGAGTGCTCTGACCAGAGGAGGTAGAGATTACCTTCCTTGCTCACTGGCTGTCTCAGCAGGAATGTCCCTGGGTCTTTGACCACTGAGTTTATATAGAAGTTATCTACAACCACTCTGCTAGGCTGAGTGAAAGTTCCTTTATAAAATATAAGTAACAATGAAATACTTCATTATACTTTGAAGAGGAACTTTTAAACATGTATTTTAGTTTGTAGTTACAAATTTATCTCCAAAAGTCCAGCAGAATTAATCTCTTTTGAAAAATAGATTGTGTTTGTAATGGAAGTTCTCTCATGACATATCTACATTTTGTTGTTGTCTGACGTCATGGGTGACTCAGTGTTTTCTTTAAACAGGGGATTTTGAGTTTGAGAAGCTGGAACAATCACAATAATAAGATACTGCAACTTTTAAGTGAGTTTCTTTTTGTAATAGCTTTTTAATGAAACAATTATATCAGAAACTTCACTGAATTTATCATTTTTATTCTGAAAGAAAAACAATTTTAAAAAAATTTAGCCAAATACTTCTGGCTGACCACTATTTTATGATACACTATAACCCGATTACTTTAATCTGAATGCTATTCTACTCAACATGAAAAGATTAATATTTTAGGCTTGAAGAGAGATCACACCAGATATGAATAATATACAAGGGTCGGCTGAAAAGTTCATAGGCTGACCAAGATACTCTCATGGAATGTGACCAAATGAGCTTTATTTTTCAACTTAGGTCCTCTTGTGGTTCATAGCATTTGGATCTCATTGGTCAAAAAAGTCATCAACAGTAGATATGGCATCAGTCTATGAACTTTTTTCTTTTTAATGGAATAGCTTTTAACAAAAATGACTGCATCCTGGAATGATGTCAGAATACATTTTGTTCTTTTTCTTTTCTTTTTTTAAGTGCAGGTACAGGTTATGTGGAGGTCAGTTAATAAGTTTTTATTTCAATTTGAAATATACTTGTATTAAAGCTGAAAATCAAAATATAATGATCATTTTGTAAATTATTTCTATGATAGCATTAATCTCCTAACACTTATATATGTATATGTCAGATAAGAGATCAGGATTTAGATTAAAGACAGGGAGACTAACAGAAAAGTATCAAAAAATCTCTTCTACTTATTTCATTTTTCTAAATAAAGTCTATTTTACTTTCAAAATCAACTGTTCCAAACATTTTTTAAGTTATATGGAGAAGATACTGTTGCAAATAACTATGGACGTAGTAAAAAAAAAAAAAAAAAAAAAAAAGTATAAAAATAAAATAAAAAATTGTTGATCAGATCAGAACATTCTCTAGAAAATAACCCAAAGTATTACAATTAGAGAATTTCAGAAATAATTTGGAAGCCACTGGAGTGAAAGTAACAAGAATACTATAAGTAAAGCATGTATAGAGCAAATCTATGAGCATGCCTATGAGGTTTCAAGGTATCTTTAGTTGTTGTTATTATCTGACTCCATTCTGAGTTTTTTCTTACTCCACATTATCTTGCTGGCTTAACTTCTTGGATATGAAACCTGTAAAGGAAATATATGAAAGAAGACAGGAAGAGAAGATAGGAGACCAAGATATCTTTTATATCTCGCCTTTATTTCTGGGTTCAACAACCATTCAGTGGCTGAGGAAATTCTTCCGGAATACAAATGAAATGGTTGCATCTCCCAGTCAAGGTGTTAAAATGTGTTAGTCGTTCTTCTGTATATATGTCCAAATTTGGTGTTCAAGGCGTTAACAATACGTTAGACGTTTTGGGAGATATGTCCATTATTCGGTGTTTTCAGTTGTAATGGTTAAGTCCATTATACGCTGTCTTAGTTGTAATTCTGATGAGTCCATTATTTAGTGTTTTTAGTTGTGGGTCTTTGGTAAAAAAGACGGCTGCTACTAGTGGAAAGGTTAGCTAATGTGTTGTCTAAAGACAGACGCACGGTGCCTTCCACCAGTAGCAAGAAAGATTTAGGTGTTGTCACTCAACTGGCCACAGTTGAAAGAGAATGGGCCTCTTTCTTTGCGTAAGCGCCGCCCCTTTTCCTGTCAGAGGCTTCTGGGAGTTTCTGTCTTTTTTGTATTTATTTTTAATTTAATTTCGTTTTATTTATCTTTGTTAATTACCACATGCCTACCTCATAGACCTTTTGGTAAATAATGATAAAAAAAATTTAACAAGAGTTAGCAGCACAATTTTTAAAAATTGTAAAATACTGGATGTCAATTTCAAATTTGTTAGAAATCTCAAGCTGAAGTGTGATAGGAGTTTTATGTACGACAATGATCCAAAATATGCTTCTAAATTAGTCCATAAATATCCTCAGGATAAGAATATAATAGCTATACCTTAGCCCTCAGAGTAATGACACAAGTCTAATTGAAAAGTTATGTGATGATTTGAAATGACTTGTAAAAGTGATAAAATCAAGACATCTTTCAACATCTTGAAGATTACGCACATGACATGTGGTAAAATATCCCTGTTGATGTTTATGTTGATTTAGTAAAAGGTTACTGAAAAGATTAGAAAAATTTATAACTAAAAATGGATGTGAAATTGACTTAATTTTCTCGTACTATTAATTTTAAACAAACAATTATTTTCTTTTGTTTACAATTATTTAAAATCAAATATTAAAAAGTTTTGTTAATACATTTACTAACATCATACCTACATTAACCTAATTTTTTCAGAATATGTTTACTGCTCAATTATCTTCGTTATATATATATATATATATATATATATATATATATATAGGACCATGTCAATAATTTCAGTCATCAGTATAGCTTCCTACTGATTATTGTTAGTGATCCACTTTCAATGAGAGCCTCCACCCCACGCTTTTCCATGAGGAAATTTTTTTCTAGTAAAACCATTGACTTGTTTTAATATGCATGCCAGATTTGGTAGCTCTACAATAAACCATCTGGCATTCAGTAAAGGACAAACAAAAAACTTATTTATCATTATATACATGTATTATTGATACATTATTGTTTATTACAATATTTACCGATAATTCCTATGATATAAAATCTAAGTTCTTTCAAATCAAGTCGCGAAATATAACACTAGTTTTTTTTTCTAGAAAAAGTTATATTCAAGGTATTATTCAATAAAAAATGTTACATTTTATCGCAACTCTAGGATTAGTATTTTCTTTCTTCTAATATACTTTATCGATTTACAGGTCTCCTGACCAATTTTTAGTTATATAGAAAAGAATTACAATTTTTTTAAAAACTGTCCCTTTTGTAAGATCTGTAACCTGTAACAAAATCACATGTAGATGAGTAAAAAAATATATTCTAAAACAAAAAATACAAAAAAAAAGAAATGATGATTAGAAAGTCTTATAGATAATTTCTAAAAGCATGAAGTGGAAACTGAGAAAATGGAATACATGAAACTAAATTCAAATTCTTATCAGGATTCTTTTTACAACAAATTACAAATATTTTTTAAAATTTAGTTAATGTCACAAATTTTTTTTTTTTTTTTTTGGTATTTTTCTATGTTCAAATTATTTGCATTAAAATTATATACTATCCCTTGAAGAAAAATATTTTTAGCCATTTATAACCCTTTTACAGAGATAAGATATTCCTTCAAAGTCCCAAATAATCATAGTGATAAAAAAAATTGTTTTTAAATATTCAAACTGTAAATATATTTGCCCACATTAAATTTTTATTAACTCTTTCAGTTGCCATTATCGAATCAATACTGTCAAAAATATTTGTATACTTCCTCTCTGGTGTCTTTTCCCACTAATAAAACTTTTTTATTGATTGGGTTTGTTTAAAAATTCCAATAATTACATTTATTTGATTTATTCTAAACACTTTAAAATTTCAATTTGGCAAGCCTCTTTTATACTAGTGTCCTTGAAAAAGACAAATCAATTCCTATGTAAACTCTGGAGGATGGAATATGAGGAAATAAAGGAGTACATGTGTAATCTATTTCCTTAGTAATGATTGCAGACGAACTATGTTGAAATTATATATCTTCTAACACAAAATAAAAACGCAATTGAAATCTAAATTCTTATTCTTAAAAGTCACAATTTGACAATCTGCCGTCTGAGATAAACAATTCCAAAATATGAATGTTACAGTTACCAACTTATAATTCACTACTTTCTGAATTGAAAAGAAAAAATACTCAGAATACTGTACTTAATATTATAATTAAAAAAAAACAAAACAATGAATAATAAACGTGTCTTGTTTAGAAGGTAGATGCATCAGTAATAAGACAATTTCTCTCATAAAAATTTTGTAATACATTCAACAGAATTTTAACGAATACAAAATTGATAGAGTAAGGGAAATAAATGAAAATATAAATTATTTGATAAATATTTTTGTTCAAATTTATTCCTATTTTTGTCCCATAATTGTTATATTTGCAGATAAATGTAACTACCCTTTAGAACAGGTGAATTTTAATACAAAATTTGTACTAATTAAATAGATTTTTGTGACATAACAGGAAATACAATTTCTAACGCAGTTTTTTCTTTCGTCTATTTTGAATTGCGTACCAAATGGGATTCGCATTGGTCATTTTTTTCTCCTCAAATTACGACTTCGGCAAAAATTGTATTCGCTTCACAATGATAAAATTCTGAAAGGGGTCGGGGGGTATAGTTTACTTTCAGTTTTTACAAAAATCTACTAGAGAAACCCAATCCATTCAGGTAAACCCTTATCCTTATTTTCTTTTAAGAATCACTAACACAATAGTCTTTTATCCTACAACTTAATTCTAACTTATTTTAATTTTCCTCCCAATAACTAAGATGAAGATTGTGCATTTCAACGCGACTAGGAAATTATTATTATTCGAACTTCAAAATTGCTTTCTTAACATTCAAATAGCTGACGGCTAGCAAAGAATTTAAAATTTACTTCAGAAAGAATTGATAACGTTCAAATTTAGAACTAAAATGTATTTATACATGCCTAAAACAAAATATTTAAGTTTTACGAGGGAAAATTTTTTTAAAGATTAAGTCAAAAACACACAAATATATTTCAATAAGGACTGGAACCGGGAAAAGTGCAAAGAAAAAAAAACTAGATTTATTACGACAGGAATTTTCTTAATATACTTTTTGAATAATTTTTCTGTAGAAAACATGAATATTTTTAAATATGAAAATATCATAAACCACCGTTCCCTCACGTCATTAGAAGAAACCTTATCAAAGAGTAAGGAGAGAGAGATATATATATATACATCGAGGGAAGATAACCACTGTTATTGTTGTAAACGAGACACTGAGAGGAAGTGATGTCATTTCTAATTTAGAAATTGCAGCTTCCATCGCTCCAACAGGGTAACGGCAACTGAAATGATTAATATAATCCTAGTTCATTTAAACAAAAGATAAACTCATTCGACATCACATGACTAAATATTGATGATATTTCATAAATAAATGTAAAAAGCAGTAAATAATGTTTTTTTTTCATTTATCGCAATGGCTTTGAAAAGGAACGGAAGGGTTCAAAACAAAACAAGTCTTCACTGTTGATATAAAGACGTATCCCATGATATCGGTTAACCCACAGAAAATTGCTAGTGACTCAAAAACGTTATTTTGAAATTCATATTTCTTCCAAAACAAAATATTATTTTAATTTATAACAATCAAAGCTGGAGAAAAACTCGTATGAAAAAAAGCTAAGTGTACTGACAGCTGTTCAATGCTTAACATATTACAGGTCGGCATCCCGCCCTCTTAAAAACCGTTGTTATTTGTTCAGTATAACATTTTCATTTTTCTAACATAAGACAACAAATATTCTCTTTTCATGACGAATGAAATATTTCGAAAACAATATTAAAAAATATAGGAAACAAAGTTTAAAAATATTTGAATTTGAACGACTTACCACTTGTTAAAATTAACTTGAGATAGGGATTTTAATTTTTTCTAAAAATGTAAGCAAATATAAAATACAAGTCAAATTAGTAGAGGAAATGATCATTAAAAAAGAAAAAAAAGCAACTTTGAAAAAAAAAAAAAGAAAAATTAATTTCGAAAGCTAAGAAAATAACCTGTTGGATCATAAAAGGTCTGGATATTTTCCTTTTAAAATTACTTTTTATAGACTTTTTAAAAGAAATCTATTAAAGCGTTAAATGATTCTTGCCAAAATTTCAACTCTAATAAGAATTTTTTCCAACTTTTTTATTTTAAGCAACGCAAACTCAGAATTAATCAATATGAAATTACAAATTCTTTGATCATTCTTAACACAAAATAGAAAATACTTGAAGGCTCTATTCTAACATACCGATTTTAAATGATCTAAAACATTTTCGGATTTTGTAACAGGTCTTTCTTTAAAAGAATTTGGAGTGAAAATACAATTTAACACTTTCGTCTTATTATCTACAATTCAACGCATTTTTGTACAATATACATAAACTAATGCAACGATTATTTAAAATTTATAAGCTATTTTTAGATAGTATGGTTTAGTAGTATGAATGAAAGTAATTTGCGAATTAATTAGTCAATAGTAATTATAGAACAAGAAGGTAAATTACTAAATTTATGAATTTAGTGGGATAATGTCACATGGTTAAAAGGCAAGAAAAAAATTCCAGTTTATGATCCTATTTTTTTTAATGAAACTTTTTGGAAACATTTATTGCAAGATAAAAAGAAAAATGTAGTATGTTCTGTTTTTCTAAGAGAAACTCAAATTTTTAAAGACAAAAAAATTGAAATAGACCAAAAAATAAATAAAAAGGAGACATTTTAAACAATGATAAGACTTGTGTATAATCTCATCATGCAAATAATTTTCTAGCTTGATATAATTTACATCACACGCGCACTTTAAAAATAAATTGATAAGAGCAAACCTCGTAAATAACGCTAAAAACAAAATTTTTCAATTGATGGAAATCATTATTCATTCAATATAAGAGATAAATGCAGGCTCTCGTGACGAAATTCTGAATATCATTAATTTTTTTTTTTATTGTAAATGAATTTAAAATTGAATCTCAATTTTGGTAAACAGAAAAAAGGTGCTTTCGATTATATGTAAAAAAAAATTTAAATGATGATGATTAAGTAAAACTAAAGACAATCCAAATTTTTAAAAATAAGCTTACATCACAAATGTTAATGTCAATTCACTGATAAATTGTCAAAATATAATTTAGGGATAAGTCAATAATTAAATTGAAATAAGAAAAGATTGTAATGGGTTTTTATTTAGAAATACAATCTGAATACTTTAAATAGTTTGGTTATGTAACATTAACAATTATGAACGGAATTTAAGTCAGTAAGTAGTTTGCAAAAAACTCAGTCACGTCAACAAGCAATGTTTAAATAAATATATACCAAGGAATCTTATGTTGCTATAAAATAGTTTAAAAACAAAAGTAATACGACATAATGAATTGAATGATTAGAAAAGTTAAAAGAAATTATCCTTTACATGATGAACAAGTTAAGACATTAAGTGTGGTAAAAAAAGAAAAAAAAAAAAAAATAATGATTAGAAAGTGAATGAAGACCTCACCTTCCGAAAACAAAAATATCAAAATCAACAAGACAAAGAGATTTTTCGTTAAAAAAAAAACAAAACCTTTTTATTTTTAGATTCATTTTAAACTCAAGGCTTCGAAGGATTGCATACCAAAGAAGCATAGTACTGATAATTTCAGAGAATATTGGTTGCAGGACGAGTAAAGCGAATAATACCTTTTATTACCCCTTTCTCTATATGATCCCTTATGGTTAGCGTTTTTGTTTCTTGGTAAAAAGAAAATAATAAAAATAATAAATAAACAATAAAATATCGGCAAAATCGACTTACCTTTTTAAAGCTTGTTGACATTCGAAATAAATTCCATCTTCATGTTGTCCATAAAATAGAGTGGAATGACATCAAAAACCAAAGAATTAATATTGGTTATGTTTTTTGGAGAGAAATCGCTGTTGGGGAGTCAGCAGTGCAAGCACTATACACTTTGCTTACTTACTACTTTTTGATTTTATTCTTACTCACTCCTACTACTATTACTTACTTAACGGCAATAATAATAGTACCAACGATTTCCACTCGTTTACAACTAAGCCAGCAGCAGTAATGATCCAACATTAACCAATGCAAAAAAATAGCCCAGTTTTCTAATTTTCTACAGATTTGTCATCATTGTATTGAAATAGTGACGAAAAATGAGGATAAAAAAATCGAGTATGCATCCAACTAACAACCATCCATTGATTTTTCTTTCTTTTTTTTAATTTAATTTTTTTTTTTTTTTTTTTTTTTTTTTTACTTTTACTTTTTGAGGGTGGAGTAAGAGGATGTTCTGGCCAAGATTTCTTCTCTTCTTTACTTTCTTTGTCCACTCCCTGGTGTTGTAACAGTAATTTTTACCAACCACTCCTCCTTTGGGGAAAATGATGATGATGACAGACAGAGCTCCTGCTTTCCCTTTTTGCACTGTTCAGCTTACTGCTGCACTCTTCACTTGAAGAACTGCTATTTCTTCTTCTTCTTTTTCTTCAGCTGCTGCTGTTGTTGCTGTTTTTCAACCATAGTCTTCTTTCTTCTTTCTGCAATAATTACTACCACTCAATACCAGTAAAGCACAATTCTTCACTCTTTACTCTCACTTCCCTATATCATTGATATTTCTCTACAACGTAGCCTGGTGCAGTCTCTTTATTCCACTTCTGATTATGATGATGATGACAGTAGTTGCTGTCCTTATTGCTACTGATGATGGCTTAAGGAAAGTTAATAATTCTGTCACAACTGTCGATTTCGCTAGCAACTCCTTCAGTTTTTCATCATCGACTACACTAGTACTTTCAAAGTTAGTCAACTCTTATTGAAAGTTTGACTTAAAAAGATATAGGACTGATTAGGAACGGTAAACACTGTAATAGAGATTCGATCCCAGGTGCGAACGTAAATTTACCTTAATGGAAATCCTTTAATCCTAATCAGAGAAAATACCTCTTTCTTTTTCACCAAGAAGTGGCCTGTTTTGTTTTGTTTTGTTTTTTGTTTTTTAGTTTAAAAATAACAAAAAATGCTTGTGGTGAGTATTGATCACCTGTAAAAATAAAGATTGTTATCGTCCGAAAGATCGTTTGCAGATTTTAAGTAAAAGAAGGCAACACGAAAAAGAAACCACATTCTTTAAGGTCGTTTTGTTAACAAAATATTTTTTTTATTATTATTAGATTTTTTGAAAAAAATTTGTCAAATCTGAAAAAAACATGTAAAAGTTATACGCTCGTCAAATTTATACAACGGATATCTTACTCTATTGCAATAATTCAGTACTTGCTATTACCTTTACAAACAATGCCTCTGTTATAATTGGTGATATTTTTCATATAATTTCAATGAGAATGACTTTTTTAGGATAATGGCTTCTCTCCCTTCAGTCTAATAAACAACATCTATTTCTGTATTTTGTTGCTTTTCATACTTACTATTTTAGCTTGTGTCACATTTTGGCCTCGAATAAATACCTACTAGTTCAGCTTGGCTAGTTGTATAGTACATTAGAACAGATACCAACATTTATACTAGTAGCACAGTACCAGTACTACTAATCTATTCCTAAATACTTTATCGAAGATATATTTATTAACCGCAAAAGTAAAATACTGTGAGTACCCTATAACTGCTTTTTTTTTCAGTGATCTCATGACAATATGAATTACGTTTGTTTCTGGCGTGTACGTATGCATGAAAAATACAAATAGTGTTGGTGTTGCTTACTATTCTACTGTCAGTGACTAATTATTAGTTACTTATAGTCAGAATAGTAAGCAACACCAATACCATTTGTTGAAATTTGTCGTCAAAAACACAACGTTGTAACTAATAAAAAAATCAATTTTGCATTGGATAAGAATAATTTAACAAGTCAGATAGGTTCTTTAAATCACTAAGTTTGTTTTTTGTTTGTTTGTTTGTTTTAACATGATGATTTAATTTTACTTTCTATTTCTAATTTTAATAAAATAGTGATTTTTATTTTTGTAATTTACTAAATTTTGTTTAATATTCAGAGTAGGAAAACAATGTTTTTATTTTATCATGTTTTTCCTTTTACAAAACATATATAGAAGAAGGCTAAGTAAGCGTTTTACAAAATTTGTAAGTTTATCTCAAATCATGTCTTAATTATACAATTTCTCAAAAAAAAAATTTTTATGAAATTTTTTGATTTTTTAAAATTTAGCTATTTTTTAAAATCTGTTTCTTTCCTCGAGTAATTAATCAAATATTACAGGTCTCTGGAAGTGGAGACTAATTCTTAATTTAACTTACAAAAAGAATGGTATTGATGAAATAAAAAATGAAGTCAGTTGCCTATTTCAAAATTTTAGAACAGTCAGAGAACAACAATTCCACAAACAACTAGTCTATCATCCTCATTCAGTTCTAATTTTATCCACTAACTAAACCATCATTCATCATGCACAGATTTATCACCCATATATACATATATATTTCATCCTGCATGAAGATGGTTATAAGTAGTGAAAACGAAAAGCCGCAATGCTGTGTTGTAAATAATCCCACGCATAATAATTGCATTCCTATCATACTTTTATTTTACTTTTAAACATGAAAACAAATGTCTCTTTATGAGTACAAAATTAAAGTTTTAAACAGCTTTTACACACTTTTGATAATTTAACTAAGTGCGACATAAGAAGTAGTCGAGAAGAACAACCGGCCGGCCAACAAGATCAGCATTTGTCCGTAGTTCTCTGTAATAGAAGGGAGATAATTCTGAAATTCAAAAGGTAAATTTTATATTAGTATTTACTGTGGGATTTTTAATAAAAAAAAAATAGATAGATAACCTGTGAACCTCCTTGATTTCGTTGTAACAGCAGTTCATGATGATATTAATTATATCGGTAATTTGGATGATTAAAAATGCAAATTCAAATTCTACAAAATTACCATTCATTTGTAAATTGGATTGGAAATTGCTTTATTCTCTAAGAATATTTTTTTCTTTATTTTTTTTTTTTAATCATACAATGTGTGAAAGCACATGCAATACTCTGCCCTCATCAGCCGCCAATTCAGGTAACTTGATTATGTAGTAGAGCTGACATCCATTCAATGTAGCCGCCTTCAGCCTCAATCACCGCCTCGATACAAATCCGGAACTGGGAGCATGCCTTTTCCACAAGCGCCAGCAGGAGCTCGGCGGATGGCGGTAATCAGGCTGGCTTTGGTGTTGTGGGAGGTGATGTTGGTGATGTTCTCGACCTATGACCAAACGAAGTAATCCAGCGGGTTCGGATCGGGGGAGTAGGGAGCCAGTGAGAGAAGGGTACAAAGTCGTAGCATTCCTTCTGAAGCCAAGCCTGGGTCTCTTTGGACTTGTGGGCCGGCACAGAGTCCTGCTGCCACACCCAAGGTCTGCCACAGGCCACCTGATTGCACCAGGGGATCACCACACTCTTCAGCACATCCAGGTACACTTTAGTGTTGACTTTCAAGCTGACTTCGAAGATGTGAGGTGGCATGATGTGGCTCTCACTTGAAACCATACCAAAGACCATAACTGCAGCCGGAAACTTTGTTTTCATCATCTTGGGCATGTCCCTGTTATTCATGGCAATCCAGATTTGCATTTTGAGGGTGCTGGCAATGGTCCTGTTGTCATAACTTGGATCGGTAGAGACAATAAGTTGTACAGCAGCTCAGCTCCAATCTCACTCATTGAACATTGTGTCACTTTCAGACATAATAGAAGGCTCCTATCACTCTTGGGGATTTGTACACAACTGGCCAACTAGTAGATGGTCTGCAACAAAAAAAGAAAATTCGTTTTCATTAAACAAAAATGGAATCATGTCGTCTTTTCTAGGGCAAAAATTTTATCGTTCCACCCTGTATATATTTTTATCACAGAAATAACAAAATTTCTTTTCTTTTTTATGTTAGACTGTTCTGTTCCAACACCATTTTTTCTTGTTTAAAGACTCCTCATACACACAATACGACATACTAAAGTTGTTAAACTAAAAAGATACCAATCATATAAAGAAAAGAATATTAATTTTTCTTTAATATTAAAATAACAGGCAAATTGGAAATAAAGGCTTTGTTATTGAGAAACCCTCTTCAATGAAATCACACAGAATTATTCCAACAGCTGCTACCCTTTTTGTTTTCTCTTTCTCTCTAGGGATTTTGATAAGGTAAAAGAGACTGAACCCAAACAACTCACAGAAGCCAACAAAAAATTCTATTCACGTCTTCTCAAGTGCCAAAGACAAATCAGTTGGATAAGCTAAATAAGAATTTTCATAATTCAGATAATGTAGAAGTTGGCATGGATTACTACTTTGTTGCTATTTCAATATCTCTCAGAGGCATACCCAAGAAGATATCAAATTAAGTATTGCAGACCTAAATATTTGTCTTAGAATTAATAAGCATTGAATGATACATCAAATGCATCCCTTCAAAATAAACTACCCATGAAGTTAAGATCTAACTTTGCTATTTTCAAAACTTTTCACATTTTATTATTACTACATAATTCATGAAACTGTTGAATTTCCATTATAACAGCAGTCTATGATGATGCTAATGCTTCTATTTAGAAAGGAGTGAAGGACTAATGAGCATTTCATTGTTTTCTCTGTTATATTGAGAATTTGGAGGTTAAAAAATGATGCTGATACAAATGCAGACTCCACAAAATCATCATTCAATTGTAAATTGTTTTATCCTGTAAGCATTTTAAGAGCATTGCACTAATAAAAATCTTGCTATGTTTTTTGTGGGTTATGGTTTGGTTTGGTTTGGTTACTTTGTTTAATGGCTTTTCAACCATCATGGGTTATTTGATGCCAAAGACATCCTTGTAGAAGGACAGTAGTGGTACTATTTAACCTATAGCTGGGGAGGATTAGAGGGTATATACCTTTTCCAGAGGTGAACATAATAGCACAACTTGCTTACTATGATGCTGCAATGCACCATGGGGACTCTTTCAGGTGGCTCATGACTATACAAACATAATGAGAATGTTAGCAGCATATAGATTTTTTAATGAAATCTTCAGAAAAAAAGAATTTTAATACAGATTTTCAGGAGTTAGTTGGAACTTGTTCTGCTAATCCATCCATGTAATAGGATCTGCCCCCAGATCTCTGTACTGGCCTGAGTAAGACTGTAATGAAAACATGCAGTTGCTGAGGCAATTAGTATTTCCTTACCTTAACACTGACATTGTCCAAAGATATATCTTGATACTAGTTTCATTGCAAAAGCTGCCAGAACAAAAAGATGTTAGACTGCCTTAGGGACTTCAGCTCCGGGTTTTGAATTCAAAGTTGTCTTTCTCCTAGTCTGGTTGCTCTATCAAGGTTAGAGAGCCTGATATGTCTAACTATTCACTAATAGCTGGAAGGAAAATAGATGGATCCATTCCTTTCCCAAGGGCATTTAGAACAAAGTAAACATAAATGGCCTAAACCAAAATTTGAACTTGGCTCATCAATTCCATTTTTCATGTCAATAACCATCTATCTCTCAAATTGTTCTACCATTACTAATTTTATTATTGAACTAATTTACCAGTGCTGTCAAAAACGATTACAATATTTAAGTAATTTTACATTTACAACTTATATCAAAAATTTTTTATCTTGCTCAGGCACCTTGAGTGGTGTAATGGTTAGCAAGCTAGACTAGCAAACCTTCACAAGTGAGTTTGAGTCTCATTGAGTGCCCCATTAATATGACCTTATACCACATCTAAGCAAAATGCTTCGTAATTAAAAACCATATATTGCTCTGTATTTTCTAGTTTATGTTCCTAAATATGAAACTAAAATAAAGGTAAAAATGATCCTCAATCTCAGTTAGAGGTGCAAATTAAAATTGGATTTAAAACAGCAAAAGGTAAAACACTGATCAAGTGTTTCTATGATTTATGTGACAGAAAAAAAATATGGTCATTATGAAAATGCAACTTTAGCAGTAAATATATCACTGGAATATTTTATTGAATAATTAGAATTTTATTCATAAAGTTTGATATAATATACATTTCTGTTTCTGTTATGAAACCAGAAAAGTTCATTATAGAGAGATAGGCAATTCATATAAAATGATTTAAAAAAGTAGTATATATATGGGTCATTGAATTAAGGTGAGTTTTAGTTACATGACCCTTTTTACTGATCATTGTGCCCAGAACATTTTCTTTACTGGAGAGTCAGTGTTTCCACTCCACGTTTAGCTGATTCGTAAACATTTTTTGGACTAAAACATGCTTCTCAGTACACATCACTCATTCTGTAAATTTCAAATGGTTTGTACTTCTCAGCCACCAAAAAATTGATAACAGGGTACTGTTCAAGCCTGGAACACATCTACGAGCATACCTACCTCATAGATCATTTTCAATAACCTCAAAAGAAATATTTTTTCTGTCAATCATGGATTATGATGACTTATACAGTTGTCAAGAGATCCAGTTGAATACCCATGTTGTGCCTGATCTCAAACCAAAAACCTGCAGCAGAAATTGGTATGCCACAGCTAACTGCTGCTTGATGGCTAATAATGAGAGAGACAACAACTCTTACCAATTTTAACAAAATATTCATGAAAGATAATATGTGAAAACAATACAAATTTCAGTCCTTCATAAAAATTGTGTTTAGTAATGGACAACTATACCTTAAAACCTGGGCTTCTAGCTGCTCATTCCGGGCGTCTGATTAGTGGTTTTTAGTTGACGCATGATCATGAGTTCAGGACGTAACTGAGGCAATTCTTCAGCTCATTTTCAGCCAAGTGTTCAATTCCGATTCAATCTCCTTTTTGAGTTATTTTGGTGGACTTGGCTAAAGTCAGCTGATCTGTTTGCTCCTTCCTCTCTTGTTCTGTCTATGGTCCTGGTTTCTCCTGTTCTGCTTAAAGTCTTAAAAATGCCTGGCTAAAATAATAATTCACCCAGAATTAGGTGGGGGGACAGATTGGCTTACAAATATCAATTATTCCTTTGTCTCAACTAGGATTTTCCATTTTTGGGCTATTGTCCAGCTCCTAAGTAGCAGTGAGGTTAATCCACCCATCAAATACCAACCTGCCCTATTTGGCATCTCTGACTGCCACACATAGTTGCCATCCCCTTCTCTCACTCTTACTTCTCCATAAACAACCGGTTACTACCCTCTTTGGGTACTATTTAATCTGCCGGACCAATCTCTTCCTAGAGACCATATGAAAGGGGCAGTCTTTTACCTCAATTAATAGTTGAGTCTTAATAATTTTATAAGTTGAATCTTTTTTTATTTTTGGTGAAATCACGTTATGAAACAAAGCCCTGCTGAAGATAATTAGATCTATATGTCCAGGTCACACATTGTAGTCAAATCATGATCACATAAAATTGGCCTTTATGGGAATTATCAATTTCCACGAACAGATAAAAAAAATATTCATAATTCTTTCTTTTATTTTCTCAGACCACTGGAGCTGCCACCCAAGGTGGCCTTTCTCAAAAAGAAATCTTGACTGTCTATGAAAGAGGTTCATTTTTTAATACCTTCTCAAGAGGTCAGCTTGACTGTTCTTACATCCCATAAAATTCCAATTATTAAAAATAGCCTTTCAAACCCACATACAATATCACACACACATACATTATATAATTTTTACAGAAAGTTTTGACACTAAACTGCATCTGATGGTGAGAAAATCTGGAAAGTGTGGAGTACCCCTTCATTATCATTACTCCCATGTTCACTATGATCTGGAGTGGTAGTATTTGTTAGGGTCTGATCTATGGCTCAAATAAATCTGCTTAAAAATTATTTGTATTAGATAGGGGCAGGTGCAAAAAATATGTAAAAAAACAATTACACAAAAAATGTAAATATGAATGGATGTGGTGCATTCAATAAGTTTCCAGACTTTTTTGTACAGGCATTTAAAATTGTTGTAGACTTTTGAAAATTCAGAATTTATTGCTACACATCTTATGAGATGACTGACCAATTTTTATGATTCCAGATTCAAATGAACAGCTACAGCAGGAATTGGAATACACCCTACTAAAGCCTGATTGTCACAGCTGGTGAATTTCAAAAATGCAATCTGGACGTGAGGACACTTTAGAAGAACAATATGCAATAAAATTCTGTTTGAAACTTGGAAAAAATGCCATAGAAACGTATGGAATGCTTCAAACTGCTTTTCAACCATCTTGCATGAATCAAGCATCAGTTTTTGAGTGGCATAAGAGATTCAAGGAAGGCAGGGAGTCTGTGAGGGATGATGAGAGGTGTGGGAGGAGTAAGTAAGTCAGAACACCAGAGTTGATTAGGGTTAGGATTAGGGTTACTATGTTGAGGTTTTAAGGGAGTTCAGCAAGAGATTCCGTCGGAAGAGGCCAGCACTCTTCAAATCGGTTCAGTGGCATTTCCACCAGGACAATGTACCAGTCCACAGACTATTTGACCAAGATGGGTATCAAGACAGTTCCTCACCCTCCCTATAGTCCAGACGTTGCTCCCTGTGACTTTTGGTTATTTCCTAAGCTCAGAGGATGTCGTTATGAGACAATTGAGGAGATGAAAGAGGCTGTAATGAAGGTCATTGACACACTCACACAAGAGGACTTCCATGGGGCCTTCCAGAAGTTGTTGGAATGGTACAACAAGTGCATTGCAGCCAGAGGAGATTACTTCGAAGGGGACTAGAGTTCCATGTGTGTACTATCAATAAAAGTGCCCATACGAAAAAAGTCTGGAAACTTATTTAATGATCCTTGTACAATGAATTTGATTCCCAAACCTCTAGGCATAAAATAACCCTAGATTGATTGAGGAGTTACGACAAGTCTTCTGAAGTTTCCAGGACTCTAAGTATTCAAGTTGATTAGTGCTGGGGTCTCAATTCTTCCTCTAATCTCTAATTCCCCCTGTCTTTTTTTCAGGCCTTTGAGAACAGTTCCAAGGGCACAAACTATTATCATTACTATTGCTAATTATGGAGATTTATTAAGAGTTAATATCCTTTGTAATTAGATGTATTTTTAAGCAATAACTTAGGGATGAGTATATCCTCTAAGTGAAAAGCATAATATCTTTGGATATTTTTCAAAATTCCCTAAAAACAAATCTTTTTCTCCCACTAACTTCATTTTAAGAGAAGAAATTTATCTACAACCCCCATAATGTGACATGATGTATTATTTCCCTTACTTCTCTTCCCACTTCTATAGTTCTGTTTCAACACAAAGTCCTCTCTAAAGGTCATACCAAAAATAGCTTAGCTGTCAGTATTCTCCTTTAAAAACACCCCAAACATTAAGCAATGAACTTGATCCTACTCCTTTTAAATGGTAGATCCTGCCTGAGAGGATTGTCCCCTGAAACTAAGCTCTCTATCAATTTCAACAGGCTGGTGCCAGGTAATGTGGGAAAAAGTCAAGTTTAGTTCAGGTACATATCCATGCATAGTTCCAAAAATTATCCACTTTCATAAGCATTTCCTTTTTGGAAACCTAAAGCATCAGGGATTGACACTGACCCAATCTCTTTTAGGTACAATGGAAAGGAGTAATATTTCAATAAACTTTACAACACAGAATACTTTTGCTTATTGAAAAATTGAGGGCTTATTGTAATACTCTATACATTCATTATACAGATATATCTGTATTTTGTTCATAAAACTAAATGCTCAGTTTGTTTGTGTTTTTTGGGATATCAACCTTTGTAGGTTATTTAATGCCAGATCCATTTTTATACAAATAAACAGTTCTATTTCAAGCAATTCAGTTTAGCATAAGTACACAGTTTAGTTGTATTTGACCCATAGGTAGCACCTATCAGGTGCTACCACTATGGGCCAGAGTAAACCTGGGAGCGATGGCAATAAAGGGGTACTCCACATTCCAGCATTACTGGAACCTCACCATCAGATTGTTTAGTGTCATATCCAGGACACTCGTTGGGGGGGGCGATGGTCTTACACCTTTAGAGAAATGCAGGTTTTATAATAAAATAACTTAAGTAACCATCTTTGCCAGATTGAAACTAATTATAAATGATAGTAAAACTTTTCCTTAGTCCTAATAGTAAGCTGGAAAGGATTGTTTTTGTCAGAGTCAAGTTATGCAAAGCAGCTGGGAATATAGTTTTGAAAAATTATTCTTTGTAGATATCTTGATGCCTTCAATCAATTTATTTTTCATTAATTTTTCAACATTGTTCAAGAATAAGGTGCAGGACTGCTTAAAAAAAAAAAAAAAAAAAGAAGAGAATGATTCAGATTTCTCAGGATTATTAATATGCTGTACTTGTCTTTAATTGGAATCATTTTGAGATGAGGCTTCTTAATCTGAGAATTATTTATGGCGGTTTCAAATCCTACCCAAGCCGGCCAGAGGTTTACTTGGTCAAAAACGTGGTGCAATAGACAACAATTATGGAAGGCAGTAATTACTGGGGATATGGTTAGAAGACTCAGCATTCCTATCTGAGGTTGCGGTAAATCACCTGAAGAAGGCCAGAGGTGAAATTTGGCCGAAACATAGTGAAGAAGAAACAACACAAAAACTACCAAGATGAGGACAAAAAGTCCGCAATAAATAAAAATTAATATGCTGTAGTTTCAACATAATTTCTTATGCCAAAGTCATAAGAAATTAAATATAATTGTTGCTACTAAGCTTTGCTGAATCTACCACATAGGTCTTATGTTGCTTACAATACTTATTGTTACTAAGTGATGAGCCTGTCCAGTACATAGATGGGTGACCCATCTATGTACTGGACAGGCTCATCATGGTGATCTGACTGGAACCTTTTATTTCATTGTAGCTTGATTGTAAGTCAAACAAACAGTAGTTACTGAAAAAGATAAATCAACATTACAAAAAAGTGATTAACCATTTATATTTTTTTTACATAACTAAGTTAATATTGCTGTGAAGATTATCATGATGTTTTCATCTTATCAATGCAGCTGTTTCTTAAAGCGACAGAGAGCAAATCAAATTTTGTTGAACTTGGTAGAAGCTGTCAAATGCCACCAGTGAAGGCCTTCATGGATGACACAACAATTTTATCATCCAAAGAATCTACAACACATAAGCTAATAAGCTTTATGGATGAGCGGATGAAGAATGAAATTTAAACCCCAAAAGTCCAACAGTTTCTCTCTAAGGAGAGGGAAGTTAAATCAAAATGTTAATTTTGAAATAGGTAGTCAAAGAATCCCTACTGTGTCTGATCTGCCAGTAAAAAGCCTGGGACATTGGTATGATGAGTCTATGAAAGATACCAACCAAGTAAAAGAGACATCCAAAACTTTACAAGAAGGGCTACTTAAGATCGATCGCTGTCCCCTGCAAGGGAAATATAAAGTATAGTGCCTTCTGCATGTATTTATGTAAATGCTATTGTGGCCCTCCTTGTATATGAAATTTCGATGAGTGCAGTTGAAAAGATGGAGGCAAAGATAAATAAATATACCCGAAAATGGTTGGGGCTACCTCCAGGTTTGTCTGATGTTGAAATGTACTGCAAACAAACAAAACTGAAATTGCCACTGAAATCTATTATGGAGGAATTCAAATCCAGTAAAGTCAGACTTCAAATGATGCTTGATGACTCCAAGGATAAGGTGATAAAATCCTTAAACCCTACGTTGAAAACAGGAAGAAAGTGGAAAGTCAAAGACACTATAATAAGTGCTAAGGAAAACCTAGCTTTCAAGGAAGTAATTGGTCTCACTCAGACAGGGAGACAAGGTTTAGGAGTGAATGAAAAGAAATGGTGGTCACAAGCTAACAGTAAAGATTGCCATGACATGATCATTCAGGAAGTAAGAAACAAAGAGGATAACAAAAGACTCATAAAAGGAGTACAACAGTCCCAACAAGGTCAATGGACAAACTTGGAGGAGGCCCTGCAAAGTTCTATTATTTGGAACGACATTTGGCAAATGGCTCCACTCAAGTTAAGTTTTTTAATACATTCTACATATGACCAGCTTCCGTCAAAGAGCAACTTGTCAAACGGAAGAAAGAAAGCGATCCAACCTGTCTCCTGTGTAATGGGAAACCTCCAACATTGGAACATGTCCTCAGTTCCTGTAAGACAGCTCTTGCTAATGGAAGATACACTTGGAGACACAACAGTGTATTGGACGAGCTGGTCAGAATTATACGGAACTTGATGATGCCTGAATCAAATAAGTCAACCCAGAAATTTGTTACTGAGGGGGGCAAAATATATGTTGGTTTAAAGAAATCGACTTACCATCGAGCTATACCCAGTCAAAATCTTCTTGGATTAGGTGATAATTGGAAGTTATCTGCAGACCTGCAGGCTGGCACAATGATTACCCGAAAATAATATCTAATTAGGGCCTGTGACCAGACATTGTTCTATTTTCGAAGGAGAACTCAAAAGTCATCTTGGTAGAATTAACAATACCATTTGAGAGCCAACTAGAACAAAGCCATGATTACAAAACAAGCAAATATGAAGATCTCAAAAAAGAACTGGAAAAGGAAGGGTATAGCATTACTGTTAAAGCTGTGGAGATTAGAGCAAGAGGTTTTGTTGCAGGCACCATGTACCAATTTCTGGGACAAATTGGAATCAATCAGCATAATAGAAGCAAAAGTATGAAACGCCTTACAGAAATAACTGAAAATTATTCAATGTGGATATAGAATAAAAGAAACGTCCCGTGGAACATTTCAAAATAAACACGTCATAGGATCACCTGCTCGTGAATGCGCAACAACATTCTCATTATGCGAGCAAATTTGAAAATATTTACATTTCGCTGTTAGACGTTGATTTGACAGGATGCTTTAATGGGGCCTCATGTTAGTGAGGGGGGGGGCAATGCGCAAATAAAACCGTCAAGAGGAAAGCCCCAAAATGGTGCACATTCTCTCCTGATGACCCCAAAACAAGCATGGAGTTAAACTGCTCAGTGGAAATGAGAATGGCTAAAGGAGCATTTTCTATCCGCTCACTTTCTGGTGAGTTTCTGTAACTTGGTAAGTAACTTCCTTCCCTAAAGAAATATTTTTTTAAAATTTGAATGACACTTAATAGATATATCAATTTAAATCCTGAGTATATTGTACATGATAATTCATCCTGTTAATAACTGAGTAGTGTAGCATCATTGATAAAAGATAACATTACAACCTCTTATGTCATCCAGTTATTTTTAGCTGTTTTAAACAATAATCTGTCAACAGATGTTATTCAATATAGATTATTTAATTTTAAGGAGAATCCTCCAGAATATGTTAATGAAAATGAATTCAATTTTAAGAATGTTTTAGAAAATTCATATGAACCTTATGAAAATAAATTTACATAATTTGGTATAAAAATATTTAAATTATTTAGTTGACATTCTCATACATGATACATGAATTATAAAAGTGATAAAAATATCTTAATATGATTGTTAATGAAAAAGAATGAGTCAACTGATCAATAAAGAAAAACTGATCTTGAACCAATAGAAGAAGCAATGAACTGAAGATTCCGTTTGCATTATTTAATAATTTAAAAAAAAAAAAAAAAAAAACTGTTGATAATGAAATGTCACTGAGAAAATAGGTGTTTCAGTTCTCAAATTTTTTTAAATTTAAATTTCAATTCATATATATATGCATTTTGTAGCTAACCAATTCTCCAAATTATTTAGAGGAAAATGGTTTAGATTGTCTGTCTGTCACTATATATGTGTGTGTGTGTGTTTGTTTATTTGGGCAGCATTTCTTCATTAATGCATATTTCATTAAACAATAAATAAATATTTTGTCTAAATATTTTTGTATATGTCCTTTTGAGTTACCGCATTGATTTTATGGTATCCAGCAGGAATTGGTTAATAAAATTCCCATAACTAATTGCTACCCCAGTACTTTCTGCCCAATCTTGAGCCATCATCAGGTGTGTATGTTGCAAAAGCGATGTGACCTTTGCACGTACATTACTACATTGTAAGTGTTTATTATTTATACTGGTGTATTATTGTAGCATTTTATTTTTAAATTCATTTCTATAAGTAGCAGCAGTAGCTAAAAACATTTAAATATATAAATACTGGATTTGAAATTGATTCTATGGAGTTTAGGTTGTTTCATTCTGATATGGAGTACCTTGAGAATCTATAATTTTTGTTTGTTATTTTGTTGTTCTAATATTAGTATATTTTTGGTAAGAATTTTCTGAAACTCAGTTTTTGGACAGGATGGCCTAAGATCTGACAGAAAGTACAAGGGTACAATTAGTTATGGGAGTTTCATTAACCAATTCCTGCCAGAGACCATAAAATCAATGTGGCAACTCAAAAGATGTCTATATTGCTTAATGAGATTATATATACATATATATATATAGAGAGAGAGAGAGAGAGAGTGATTGCATAAAGTATCATCATTGTAAAAGTTCATTTTAATGTACTATGTATACATAGCTTAAAAAAATAATGAAAGTTAGAACAAAGATCAATATTTTTACAAGAAATTCTAAACAAAAAAATTTGACACAAGACTTAACAATGAAAAAATATAGGCAAAAATAAAAAGTAACAGGAGCAATGAATATCCAAAACATTCTGATAGATCTACCAATGTTGGCCAATCAGCAAAAACTTAGATTCATCAGCTCTGTGTGCAGACATTGAGAGGATTTGCCAAGAGCAATGACTGATAGGGACGGATGGCAAGAGAGAGTTAAAGGAATCTGTGCTATCAGAAAGCTTTGATGATGACAACATTCTAATAAAAATAATATTATGTAAAGTTCCAATACAAAGTGAAGGAAATTGATTTTAAATATTCAGGTAACCATTCTTAAGCTGTGTTAATGTCATTTTTGGTTCAATTATTTACAACCAAATTGAAACATTGAAAATATCAGCATACTTAAGACAAAGGAGATTCAAAACATTCAAAATCTGATCTCACTACATATTAATGAGTAGGGATATAGAATCATCTATAGGCTCATTCCATGGAAAGCGGTCCAAAATCAGAGAATTTTAAATCCAATATTTTCTAGCACTGTTATGTTTTTTCTGAAAGATAACACTAAACTACAAAAAAAATAAAAAATTCCAATTCTGATCTTTTCTGTGTTGTCTGTGCGGAGGCTATAAACATCGGCTATTTATTGAAGTTAGAAAATGAAAGAATTGCCTATTTTTCAGGCATTCATTTTTACTAATAAATAATATAGAATTATGTTTAATTACATTTTTCCTGATTGATACATATATAGATTTCAAAATGATTGAGGTCCTGAGTTTCTGTTGTTAATCATTTTTACATAAAAATTTCATAAAGTTAGCCATGTGCATGTAACACATGTGACGCTTAATCAACATATTTTTCTCATTCTTCAATAAAACCTCTAAGGAAAAAATCCTTTCTGTTGATAAGCTAGTATAGTACTGCAAACAAAATAATAGCAAAAAAATCTAGCTATTTTTTTCTTCTTGAAAGAACACTTTGAATTTGTGTTACACACGTGACGTCATGTGTGTTACATGCCAAAATATCACTTCAAAACCTTCAATAATCAATGGATTTCAACATAATAAATAACATACTCATACAATGCTATAAAATAGATTTATTTATTGAAAAATTTCAGGTTGAAAATGATAAAGCACATCCTGATTTCTCCCAATATCTACCATTCCTACTGAAATTGGTAGACTCAGTTTTCCGATCACATTCTGTGGCCAGTATGCAATTATATCAGCTTTATCTGGCCAGTACCATTTACCTTTTCTGGAATACTTCATTACTGATACTTCTATATCATTATCTATAATTGACACAACTTCACCAGGGAATTTTTCCCATCATAGGAGACTAAGGCCCAATCACCTACATTGAGTTTCTCGCTTCTGTCCACATCCTCATCTTCATATACAATTGTTGATGATGGATCCTTACTTAAATTTGTCTTGAACATTTCTATAGTCGAACCATCACAACAACTAATAACATGCATCTTACTGATGCCTGAGGCATCTTTAATATTTTCTCAAGGTTTCTTTTCTTTTATCAACTCTGAAATTTGTCCTTCACTTATATGAATAACAGTTACTCCCTTCATGTCATCTTTTGCTACTTTGTAAAAATCAGTTTTGTACAATCACAGCATTTTTACCTTGATTCATGACGTTTTCTCACTAGAGATTTGGCTGAGCCACCAATTCTATCAACAACACCTTTTCCATGTGATGTGGTAAAATATTTCCAGGAAACTTTGCCCTGGAATTTTTTTGATAACCAGTTTCACAATGTATCTATTTTTAAGCTCTGATGATGGCCCATCTGTGTAGATTATGAGCATGTCCCCTTTTTCAAATTGAATGTAGTCTGTCAAAGCATTTATAAAGGTAAAGACAGAATTTTTTCCTTTGTCTTGGCTATCTGTGATTATCAAGAATGGTTGGCAAACTTGGCTCTTACTATACAGTGCAGCAGTAAATAAATTAATGCATTTCTGAGAATCACAAAGCACTTTGGATTTCATTTTGATAATCACAACTGTATGCCATTGCAAAGTCACACAGTAAAACATGGCAATCACTCCTCTTTTTGTCCTCCGTAAATGCTGTAGACTGAATCCGTTTAAGCAACAACACATTCGCTGGTCTCAGAGATGCAAATTTACTGAACCCTACAGTAATATCAGGGTAGGACTGTTTAAACAGCTCATAAACTTCCTTTCAAAACATGATTAAATAATATTTCCTGCATTTTGATTTGATCCCATTTTCCCAAACTGTCATTTCATCATGCATTCCAGGCATGGTATACACAACATCTGTATTTACATAAAAGTCTGTTATCTACTTTTTGTTCTCTTCTGTAAATCTTTGGTTTATCCTTTGTCCATGGTTATGTGTGATTTTTGGACTCAATTCCAGTCCTACCCGCTTGGCTAAACCATTAACAACAGCCCTTTGTTTTGTAGGTGATTTAGGCAAGTTATTATTTAATTTTCAGATTGCTTTTCCCAATGATTGAGGTGTCTTGAACCCTTTGCCTGATTTGACAGGGAGTGACTCAATGATTTCTTGTTGTCTTAGCTTTTTACGTAATCGAAAGAGACGGACACGTTCAGCAACTTTTTTACAGTGTACTTTTAGTTGATCTATATTCATTGTTTCTTGCTGACTTTTTCAAAGGGCTGAAATCCTGGCATTTTCTTGTTCTTGAAAAGATGTACCCACCTCTTTCCTTGGTTTCCTTAGAGCTCTCATTCTTTCAGTAGATGTGTTTTTCACACTTGAGCTTTCCATCTGAAAACTGAATTAACAGACAATTTTTTGGATATGGAAAAAAGTAGCTATAAAGTCAAAGACTTTCTATTCTAACTTAAAAAGCTAGTCACCTAACATTCTATTTATCACTTACAATTACTTAGAAATAAAAAATATGTCTAACCCTTTGATATCAATCAGAAGTTTTGATACAAAATCTAATGATTCATAGAAATGATAAACAAGTAATTTATTTTATTACTAAATATTTTTATTATCTCCTTTAATTGTAATGAATGCTATTTTTGTAATTATGCTAATCAATTTCTTTATCTAAATTTTTGAGTCAAGTAAAGCAACTAACTAAGTATTGATATGGAGCAAGGTGTAAAAAGAAAAATAGAAAAATATTTTACAATAAAAGGAATTGTTTTACTTTCAAAGTTTAATAAAAATGAACGCACCCATTTTTTTTTTTCCTTACACCAAGTGTAGGAGTATGCTTATGAAAAAATTAGAAGTTATTTTAGAAAATTCATTTCATTGAAACAAAAATAGGATGAAATGTCACATCTAATATTTTTAGGTTTTTTTTTCTTGAAACTCATCACACTTTCTTAAACTTTAGACATTACTGAAAGAAAAATGTGAGTGGGAGGTAGGAGGTGATACAACAACTTAAAACAAAAAAGTGTTTTATTTGCCGATAACTTCAAACAGCAGCATTTGGCAACCAGTAGTTTTCAGCTTTGTTGATATGAAATGTTTTTATTTCAAATAGGTCCTTGTCTAAATGTTAAAAATAAATTATTGAAGATAAAAAAACAATTCCATTGACAACAAAATAAACAAATAATTAAAATATTTAATTTTTCTTCTCATCACAAGTTAAAATATTCAAGGGTTGAGAAAATAATTTTCTTTATCAACCATATGGAAAACTAAACTGGCCTTGTGGGTTATTATTGCAGCTTAAAAAATGAACACTGTCCAAAAAATTTCTACTCCAAAGTTCTTATATGTGTACGTTCAAACAGTTTTCAAAAAAACTACTTTATATATTTTATGATACATATATGAAAGAAAAAAGAAAGGTTTTTACACTAACCTGTGCAGGTTTGAAATCTTTTCAATGAAAATTGTTTATGCTATGAAGCCTGAACTTTAAGGGACGGTGCTGTCCAAACCAAATGACCAATTCTCTCAGGACAAAAACTAAGATTAAGAAAATTCTTTATTATGATTGGTTGCCAAATTTGAGTATTTTCCCACTTCACGGAGCTTTGAAAATCGGTGAGATTCAGTATGGGTAACGCACGTGATGCTAAGGTGTAACACACGAGACAACAAATATCTTAATTCTCAGGAGTTCAATGAATAATAATTTACAAAAGGACTATTGTAATAATTAGAAGACTCCATAAAAATTTAGAAAAACCCATTAAAGAAAAAAAGAAAAACCCATTTTTATAAAATGAACACATTGTTTAAAAATATTTAAAATATCCTTCACGTCCGAATGTAATGCACGTGACGCTAGAAACAAGACTATTATTAAAAAAATGGTCATAGGTATGGATTTTTTTTTTATGTATTACATGAAAGAGTAATGCCTTAAGACTACACAAGAACAAAAAGAAAAGAGAGTAAAGTATTATAAGGGCGATTTTAAATAAATTTTATCGCTGAAAACCCTTTTGAACTGTAACACACGTGACATGGAATGGGTCTAAAGCTAAGTAAATATCCTTATTTCCACTGTTAGAAACAAAATTCACCAATAGGAATCTCATCATTCAGCGAAGAGTTTATTTCAATTTAGATATCCTTTCTAAATTTTGGTTCAATTGAAAAAAAAATAGGATTCAGAAAGAGATGAAGTAGCTAAGAACCACCTGTAGAGAGATTTAGAGGAAACTAGAACAAATCAAATGAGTGCTTCAGAATGCAGTCTATTATCCTCAAAATCAAGGAAGACTGCCACTGACATTAAAAACATGTTAGGAATTGCCTGATATTTGTCAAATAGTACTTTGAAAAGCCTGGAATTGTGAATTGTAAAAGAATTATTCAATGAGAATACAGTGAACCATGTATGGAGGGAAAAAAAAAAAAAAAAAAAAAAAAAAAAAAAGAACAGTGTACCAAAGAACTCCTTTCTGAAACTGAAGCTTGATGGATGAAGCATAATGATATGAAACAGTTTTCGTTCAGGAAGGAGTGCCAAGCTTTGTGATTAAAGGGATGATAAATATTGCTAATATATCAATATATTTTGGAGGGATACCTAAAATTATCTGCCAAAGTTTTAAAGTTATAATGATGGACTTATCAACAGAATAATGATCCTAAACTTTCTGGTAACAGAAATATTTTAGAAAATCAAAGTTATAGTGTGGCCGAGTCAGTTTCCTATAGACAATTTATGGTGCTAACTGAAAGTTTCAGTACAAAAGAGGAATTCATAAATGTTACTGCTTTGTGAGTCATTTTTCGGGAAGAATGGCTTAAAATACCAGCTGAAATCTGCAGAAACTTAGTAGCATCATATTTTAAGAGACTGGAAGTTTGTCATTGCTTGTGAAGGCTTATAATACCAAGTACTGAATCATATTTCTGATTTTTCCCCTTTTCCATGATCAACCTTATCAAATGTTTTTTTTTTAGATTTCTGGCTTTTATTTCAAATTTTATTAATTTTGAAACTATATAAGTACATAAAAATATTTTTGCAATGTATCAGATACTTTTTACACTCACTCTGTACACACATATGTCATGCAGAAAATGTGGGTGTCAAGCTCATTTCAAAACTGTATTCACTTAAATCGTTTCTGACCAAAATCATGAAGTAATTTACTGGGTTAAAATAAGACTTTTTGAAAAGTTTGAAAAATAACTTTATATAAAAAAAGAAAAAGAAAAAAAAGAACTCTGAATGAATTCATAATATCTCAAATTGAGATTTAAATGAAATGTATTGCATTTTCATAGACAATTGATACAGTTTACCAAACTGGTTTAGAATATTTGTTATGCTGTATAAACTGAAGATGGATTTTTAAAAATAAACAGAATCTGAAAGAAAAAAGAAAATTTCTCATTGTTAAATCTAATGTAAACATAACATTATGATAATCTAGTTGAAAATAAAATGAACACAATTATACATTAATCTATTTAGACTACTGTTCTCATTGTGGTTATTATAGTAATAATACTTCAGCTATTGCACCCTTCTTCAGTAATATTCTGGAAATTTGAAACAGTCCATGGGGGTATATTGTTCTCACTTCTCTATGCTAGGAAATATCTCATATCAATTTTTTTTTTTGTGATACAACTTTGTACAATAGCCAAGTGAATAAAAGTACTGGTTAAATGATCTAATATATCTGGTGGTTATGAGTTCAATCTCTGGGTCAGTCAGTGGAAAAGTGGTATCACAAGAACGAATTAACTGATACAAACTATGGCCAACCATGGAATGAATTGAATAAAGGATTTAGTTTAAAATTCATAGGTTAATAAATACAACTGAAGAAAGCTAGAGTTTTACAAATGCCTAAACAATGTAATTATAACAATCAAGATGAAGGTAATTATCCAAATAGATTAATGTACAATAATTCTTTTTTTCAAAAATTCAGATAGAAATTATTTCATATAATAAATCTATATAACAATCTTTTAATTTGTAGGTATGTAACCATGATACAGCATACTGAGAGAAAATTTTTGTTAGTATTTTTCAAAAATATCCAATATTATTAGGTATAATTTTCTTTTAAGCATTTCTTAATATCCATAAGAAAAAAAAAGTAATTTTATAACACCACTACACTTACTATTATCAATCAAGTTCACAATTTAAGATTTTTTTTTCAAATCTAGTTAATGAATACTGATCCTTTTTTTTCTTTCTTGAATCTTTGAGCTCAAAAAGCAAAATCCCAAAACTCATAGGTTGTTTTTTTTTTAATTACAATTCAAGAAAATAAAGCAAAAATATTTTTATAAAAGATTACCAGTATGTTCCTTACATTTAAATATTACAACAATGAAACACAGAATATATTCTTGTGGCATTTTTATTAGTATTTTATATGGAGCTTGGAAATAGAATTCTTTCATAACTTGATTATTTTCAATAATGAGTACTCAAGTATGTAAAATTCCATGTATATACAAATATACAATTTTGAAACCAAGTTTCGACAATATTTTATTTCCATGCTTTTTGGCACCATTGACAAAAATTATTGTAAGATCTTAACTTTTAAATTACTACAAACAAGAGCACTAATTTAAGCAAAAAGCAAGTATAGTGGTAGACATTTATTCTGCATAAAAATATACAAAATATCTGGATTTAAACCTATTCCTTCCATATTTTTCCAGAATGACTAATCAGTCCATAAAAATCCATATCAACAGGATAGAAACATTTAATCCTTTCATATTCATAAAAGGCACATTAAAAAAAATTAGTGGTAAAAATTGTTACAATTCAGTCATTTGTAACTGAGACCAAGTATAGGATTTTTATCAGATTTTTAACTCCAGCAAAAAAAAATACTATTTATAGAATATTTAAGTTAGAATTCAAAGCAAGTCCTATTTACTCTTTGGTGATAATATAAGACCAACATTGCAAATATTATCATTTATTCTATAAATGTTTAAACTCATTTGATTATATCTTGTAATTTCTTATATGTTCTTTTAAGATTCTTTAAAATCTTTAAATCAAATTGATCTTTTGCCACATTCTTACAACAAAATAGTTTTAAAAACTTAATTTTTAAATCAAAATCATTCTTTAAAGAAAATATGAAATAAAATCTAACCTCGATTTCAGTTATCTAGTTAACTTAATTTTGCAGTTAGCTATCCAGTAATTGTCTGGAACTGTTATGTGAAGTTTCTTCCAGATCATTAGCAATTAAGTGTTATGAGATTTGATATCTAAACAGAATTAAATTTGATTGTATATGCACAAAACACAACTGTTCAAATAAACCTTAAATACATCACCTAATTTACAATAAAAACTATTCACAATTGAATCAGATACATAAAAATTACCACTTTACAATTATAAACCCAAGTCAATTTTAAGCTTCATAGAAGCATTCAAGTATTTCTGCAGCAGTTTAAGCCATCTTTGATGAATGTCATCTTCCCTCCATTGTATACAGTATGTAACAATTAATAGACAATTATTATATTTTATTTTTCTTGCAAGTAATATTTACTACTCTATAACAATCATTTTTACCATGATAATTGCTTTTCTGCATGATATTGTCATTAAAAAAATAATATTAGTTTTATGGACGAAGTTACAATAGTTAATATACATTCATCAATACAAAGGATATGTAAGCCATGGAATAACATAAATATCTAAAATGTTAAACTAATTTTCTCTAATAAACTCTTTGAACCCTTTGCCTCTAAGCCCTACACTATACCCGAGTTCACAAAATACACAAAAACATTCAGACTTTACTCAAGAGAAGTGGTTGCTTTATGAGTTATTTAATGCCAAAGCCATCCTTGTAAAAGAAAAGTAGTTATACTGGGGAGGGGGAGATAAAGGAGTTCATAACTTTCCCAAGGGTATTACTAGTCCAAAAGTGAACATCATAGTGCAACTGGAGTTTTAACTTACTATGATCTTGTAATCCAGCATCTTAGCCACTACATCATGGGGGCTCCCCCATTTACTCTAGAATGCAGACATCTTTGCTTAAATCTATCTCATTATTCCATCAAAAAGAAAGCTATAATTGGTTGATATATTAAGACTTATCAGTAGTATCTGACAATCTGAGTTCAAAATATTGAGCTTATGGTGTTTAATAATCAGCCTAAAATATCAGGCTTATGGATTCAAAGAGTTAAACTATTATATCTTTAAAAACTAATGTATCCCTAGCTATAAGTAAAGAGGGGCCATTGAAGCTTCTTTATATATTTTACATTGAAAAAATACCAGACATGTTCAAAACAGACTGAAGCATAGATTTTGTGGAAAAATCCCAAAAATTACACTAGTTAAAATTCAAAAGTAGAAAAAAAAGATTTTCACAATCATAAGTTAATGTCAGGAAGTAGTCATCTTCGTAAAAATGCTTCTACTTTAAAAAAAAAAAAAAATCAAGCATTATACTAAATAAGGGAGTTAAAATGAAGCCAAAAGATCATATTACCATTGTTAAATTTAAATATTACAGGTAATTTTTAATAGTGGATTCTTGATTAATTTAGATTAGAAATGTTATGAAGTTATTAGTTACCAGCCTTAAATTATTGCAGTTATCATATATAATGATTCAAGTTTTAGATAAGTAGATTTATGAACACACTCATATTGAGAATTATTAAATTTAGAAATTATATATCATTTTAATCCTAAAGTAGTTTTGAGATTTCAATTAATGCTACATGAAATATCAATATGTCGTGTAGTCCTTACAAATTCAATAGAGATTATTTCCCTTGTATTTATATAAGTTCTGGGACTGATTTATCAAAATAACAGAATCAAAATCTTCAAGCATAATGTGATTCAACAGTATAAATAATGGCCATCACTTCTTCATTATACTCGAGATTAACTCAAGTTTTAAAACATAGAAAATTCTTTCTGAAATTTGTAATCATGATCAAAAACAACAAAGTATTATCTTATGTAGATGCAATTTATGTAATTTCAATTTTATAATACAATTTCAAAACCTTTACTTACCCGCAGATTCAATGGGAATAAATTTTAAGTGATATTCAAATCAACAATAAGATTAACTAGCATGGACACACAGTATTTAGATATCCATTGTTTGGGATATTAAATCTATTTGAATCTATAAAAAAATTTCACAAAGTAGTTGTTTGTTCTTCGGTAATCTATTTCAAAATCAACAAATAACTTAGAATAAAGGTAAGGAAAATAAACTCTTTTTATAAGATCAGTCTAAAATAATAGAAAAACAAACTCATTTTTTTTTTTTTTTAATTTATTTGATCATAGAAAAAAAATAATGCTTTTCATCTCGGACTGTTTATCAAAAGTTTTAAACAACTTTAGTAAAACTTGCTGCACAATTAGAACACACACAATATTTCTTTGGGTAAAAAAATCCTAACCTACAAACGGAAGACATTGTGCTTAAAATCTTTTCTTAAAGAGAAAAAGAAATTAAAATAGAAATAAATCAAATTAAAAATAATGCAGCCTTTATGAAAAGCAGTGAATTGTCACACTGCAGTAAGAAGTAACTCATAACACATCAGTTTACCTGTTGTGTCAAGTCCTCAATGAGTTCAAATAAAGATTGAAGAAATCATAGAAGGAAAAGTGAATAAATCCACAAGTATATTAAACTATAATTGCAATGGGAGCCCAAACTTGTGGATTTTACAGAACAAAGAGAAAGAAAGAAAAATCTCAAACAGTATTTCATGTTAAAAGGAAGGTAGGAGTGGGGTCTTAAATAAATAAATTGTTTGTGAAGTATTTTTCTTTTCTTCAATTCCTATAGATCTGCACAGACTCTTGGTATGATGCAATGAATCTTCCACAAAAATGAAGATCAAAGTACTTAATGGTTACTTAACAATTTACATAGGATGAGAACAGAAACATGAAAAATCTTCTTTGGGAAATAGATAAAATGTATAGAGATATTAATTGGATTAATTGAAGTTTACTATCATTCAACCATTTAAAATGTCTCCAATTATTTCACTGCCATTTTCAATTATGTTCATCTAGTGTCTTATTTAGGACTCCATAATACATAGCATGTGGTTCTTTTATCAGTTTTAGTGTCGACAGACATTTTATTGATGCAACCAAATATAACTGGTTCAAAAATGCACATTTGGGAGGAAACAAGTTTTATGTACTGGAAATAAGAATATAACAAAAGAAGTAATTTCACTAGTTTAAGCCTCTTTCCCTACCCACAAAATAAGATGAATATAAATTTAAAGGGAAAATAATTGGGAATGTATTCAGATTACATAATGTTGAAAGTCTTAAATTGAAATACAAATATCAATAGCTTTCAAAATTAGTACATTTGTAAATTTCAACACATTATTTCAGAATAGATTCTTTGGAACATGTAAGTTTTCAACTAAATATTAAGTAGGTGAAATTGTAAACAATGTTGACGAAAGTTCATGTGAATTAGAAAAAAAAATAGAAAAATAAAAATTGATGTTAAAATAAGCAAGCAAAAAAGTCACATTTAAAAGAAAAAAGGGAGGGAAGACCAGAAGTTTTGTTGCAGCATTTGCTGCAAATATTTTCATTGATATTTACAACAATAACAGCTGATCTGATCTTGAGGCTCTTCTGTGTCTGTCTGGCTTTAGTTGTCAGTCAGATTCTCAAAGAAGAATTCAAAAGAAAATGTTTCTATCTCATCACAAAAAAAAAAAAAAAAAAAATGCCATGAATATTTTCAGAAGGTACATTAAAATATATATCAACATGTATGTGCCTGCTGGTTTACTTATGGATGTGTGTGCATGTCTGTGTTCTTGTGGAGGGAAACTGCTAAGATCCTGCTCAAGTAAAAACATAAGTTGCAGGTAATTCCTTTTCTTCATTGTTAATCCATGGTCTTGCTGTTGCAGTGTGTGATGGGAAATTATTTTTCTGCTGGTTACAAATTGCAGATTCTTTCTGACATTTCCTTCTGTAATAGATAAATAAATAAATCACCAACAAAAAAAATGTGATTAATTCTTGTCACTTTAATTTAAAACATTTACTTCTCGTCAGTAAAGTATAAAAAAAAAAAAAGACCTGCAGTGATTCACATCTAACTTTCCTTGTATTCCAAAACAAATGTTATTTTATATACTTTCCATTGTGTGTAAAACAATAAGTTATGTATAGTTTGTAGATCTAATAGAGTTATCTGCACACCAATTCTCATTTAAATATAAACTTGAATAACCCAATGGAAGGAAACAAAATTTAGAACCATTGGTACAAAGTTTAGCAGATAATTTTTTTTTTACAATTAAGTACAAATTCTTATGTAAGGGTAGACAAAGGACAATTTTTTTCTCATACTTAGAATAGCAATCACAGTGTAGTCTCCCTCATGCCTCAGGACCTCCTGAGTTTAAAAATCCATATCAAGGCTGGCATGTTTTCTTTTATATTACTAACATATCTTAAATTAGTCTCACTAAATCTTTTTTTCATGGTTTGGTTTGGTTTCTTTGTTTAATGGCATATCAAACTTTGCAGGTTATTTAATGCCAAAGCCATTCTCCTAGAAGAACAGTAGTGGTACTATTTAACCCATAGCTGGAAAGATAAGGGGGTTCATACCTTTCCCAAGGGTATTTGCCCGAAAGTGAATGTAATAGCAAGACTGGAGTATGAACTTGCGTACTACGATCCCGCAGTCCATCGCTTTAACCATTACACCACGAGGACACCTCCTCTCTTTTTTTCATGTCTTAAATTGAGTTATATTTTTTTTTATACATTATGCACATTGTAAACTTGCATGTGAATTCCCCTTTTTGAATCCTCTATTTGCTGATTATAAATAGATACATTTTTTGTTATATATATATATATATATATATATATATATATATATATATATATATGTCTTTCATGTGTTTTTTTATAATCCATCACTCAACATTTAAGTAACTCATAACTAAGGACAAGTTAAATTACCACAATAGTAATTATGACAAAGGTGTATCTTACTAACCACATAGAGAGACATAAGCAATGATACCAAAATATAATAGTTGTTTTTAAAAAGTAATATAAATATTGAATACAAAAAAGCCAGCTATTGTAATAAAAGCAGTTAAAATTACCACAGCATATAAAATATTAAAAATGACTAACTGAAATGTTGATAATATAGATTAAAATGAACTAAACATTTAAATACTTAGTATTTTGATGGTTTATTAAATACTTTTAAAAAATTATTTAGTTATTCAGTCAAGAAAAATCTGAAGACATACCAGAGGTTGAAGCTCCTTCTTATCTATTAAGTTATGTTCTGTTACAAAATAGTAAAAATGTTTGTAACATGTATTTCCATGTGCTTCCTGTAAAATATTTTTGAAAAATTTTGAGAACAATATCTTAAAATAATGCTAACATGTAATAAAAATTAGGTTAATTTTTTTAAAAAATTGAATAGAAACACCATATATTAAATTGGTTTATTATGTTTTAACCAGTGCATAAAACTGAAATCAGTAAAAACAATTTCAAAAATCATGCTGCATTTTATTATTAAAACTACATAAATTTCATCTGATCTTTCTCTGCATTTCAACTCATGAATATTATGCAACCTAGCAAATATATGTGCAAGTATTTAAGTTTTTCTGTAATAAAATATTAAATTGTATTAGAAAAACTAACAAAACTGCAAATAAAAAGATTATACTCATTTTTATTTTATCTTAGTTGTTTTCTATATAAAATTATACATAAGATTGCATGATAGAATCAAACAATAATATTAGAAATCAATAACACCAAGTAATTATTTATTAAAATTGTTTTTTAAACCAGTATGCAAAATATCCACATATACTATGTGAACCTTAATTTCTTATAAAACAAATTGAAGGATTTTAAATGCATTAATAACATGGGATGTTTTGAGGTAAAATCTAACTCAGCTAGACTTTAATAGAGACCTCATCAATGAATAAGATGTTAATTAGGATGTTAATAAATGGAACTGTGATGTAGGTGGTCAGGTAGTTTCGGTTTCAAAGAGATAATCACTATTATTACACAAATATTTTCTTTAATCAATTTATAAGTTATCATTGACATTTAATGATATAAAAATGTGATGCTTACAGCGCCAATTCCAATGAGTTTGTCAAAATGATGAATATAAACATGTACAAACACTCTGAATAATCTGGTCATGATCTTTTTTACTATCTGGAGATAGTTTTTTGGAAAAGGCACCCCTGTTGAACAAAGAAAATACATTATTTTAGAATACTGTATAAATTATCATCCTTTCTAATTAGCAATTAAATCCTACTTCAGTCCATTTTAGCAAACAATTTTTTAAAAATGTGGTGCTGTCAAGCAAAGTTTTCATTTTCATTGCATTTTGAGATTGAAAGCAAAATGAATTATTTTTGGTTAAATCTTTAAACATTTTCAACTTAGAATTGTAACCATCTATTCAGTTCAAATGATTATGTTAACTATATATTTGATGGTAAATATAACCTCTGCCTTATTTACATTTAATATTACACTATAATGGAGTTAGGCTAGGTACAAGTACTAACAGTCTATGGTTTTGGGGTAAACATTAATCAACCAGATCCCTTCACTTTGAAAATAAAACCTTTAAAATATTTTTGAGCCATTTTTTGGTTGGTGGTACTTGATAGTTTTTTTTTCAATAATATACTTGAACATTAATGTTTTAAACATACTGGAAAAAGTAATGGAATCATAATTTATTTAAAGACTTGATCCCTAAAACAAAAATCAAAAGTTTACCTTTTCTGAATTAGTCAACCTATCATTTTTAAAGGAAAAACTCAATAACATTTCAGTAACTAGTGAAAATTAAGAGTTAAGAGGAATGATATCTACTTCATCAATATATTTTCTGCCATACCAAAATATATTCTTTGTTCATGTGTTGATAATTGAAAAGTCTTATCAGTTAATAATTATTATGCTTTCAAATGTAAATCAAATTACAATAAACTTTTCTTTATTCACAGAATACTTTCATTGAGTTTTGGATGTTATAAATATTACATATCACAATACAAATGAAGATTTTAATATCAAAATGTTTCAAGAATAAATTTAGAAAATCAATTTAAAAGATTCTAATCTTCAAATAATCTAGGAAAACTTATGAAAAAATAATAGAGATGCTAAATGATTAATAATTTAGATGATAATTATTTAAAATACTCTAAATATTTTCATTTTCAATTAAAATGATGAACAAAACATACTTACCCACTGTAACTGGAAATATTGTTTCCTCATTGATTTGACTCTCAACCCAATCCATTAACAATGATATATAGACAGGTGCTGGTAATGCAGTAGGTTTCTTATAGTGGACACCATCACACCAATGATATTCATATCTAAAAATTATGAATTGACATTATCTTCAAACTTATCCTATGAAAATTCATATGCAAACGTAACAACAATTATGAGACAGAGGTAGTATAAAATTAAGATTTGTTTTTAGGCATTTATAAAAATTGGCCAAACTTATCAGTGTTAATGAATTTTATCAATACCAACATTACTTTGCCAAAGTGGTTGACAAATATTATTAGGTATAATTTTTGCAGACATATCCAAGTTGTATTCTGCAATATTTCAAATTCTGTTAGTGAAAAAAAACCCCAAAACAGGAATTTATACGTAAATTTTGTCTTTCAGTAAAATATTAAAACTTAAAATTATTTTTAGAGAACTTTTGTCTTTTGAAATTAACCATCACCCTATATTTTGAATAGAAAACAACATCTGTAAGCTTCTTAGTTTTTTAATATTATCAACAGGAAATTTTCAAAATTAAAACACAAAATTGCCTAAATATTTTATATCACTGTCTTTACAATTTCACAAAGTCACTTTGGGATATACAATAACATTTAAATCACTTGAACTACCTAGTGCACTACTAAGGAGCTAATTGCATCAGATTTTAATAATACATGATGAATTTCGTGATTTACTAATAATATTCATATGTAAATTGAGAAGAGAAATAATACTTACTTTGGTCCACCTGACATTGTAGGACATGTTTTTTCTGTACAGTGCTCACATATTGTTCCATACAATAAGTTAATCCGGTTAAAAAAATCAACCACTGGAATAAAAACGTTTGTTGAGGTATATTTTTCAATAAACAAATCATAAAACAAAATGACAAA